>JBCJKH010043366.1:0-29395 GCA_039877255.1 Loriculus beryllinus
GGTTTTTGTCCCTTCAACTTTTTGTTGCCTTTTTTTTTTTTTTTTTTTTTTTGGCACTATGGATATTTATTGTTTTTAATCAAGTGTACTCTTTTATCTGGTATTCTTCCAAAAAGACTTTGTGTATGATTCAGTTCACTGCATATGCTGTTCTTACGAATCTATTAATTAAAAAACCCACTCAGAATATTTGATGAAAACCAAAAATACTTCAATGGTTTTCTCATCATGCTGAAAAGCTGACTCTCGCAGCATTCATCCAGGCCCAGATATAACTTTGTATGCATAACACTTTCAAACATGTGCCATTGCCATAGAGTATCTTAGCTGCTACTGTCCTGATTTTATAAGAGACTTTGTTTAAAAATATCTGAACAAAGCTTCATGGGTTTTCATTAATATGGTTTCAGGATTAGGAATACAGGAGATGCTTTTTATTATGCCAACACTTAACAAGAACTCTGCAACCAATTTTTTGCAGACTTACAGCGAACTGCAATAGTGATACATGCCTTCCAGTGAGGAACAGATTCATCACTAATTAATATTGCTGGTTAACAAAGATTGCATTACACTTCCCAGCTTCAAATGGGATATGTTTCTTTGTAGCTTATTCTGAGAGAAAGAGCACCTAGCATAGCTGGTCACATAAAGGTGGATTTCTGAGACAGACATGAAAACATTTTAACATCTTACAGAGCACTGACAAGATCTCACTTTGTTACCCAACTCCTGAGAACCTCTTGTGTTGAGGTACCATATCAGAGAAGTAACAGTGAATTTGTTTGCTTCTTGCAGATTACTTGCAGTCATGACATTTAACTATGTGCTCACAGAGAAATGAAGGCTAGGTCCGTACAATTGTGTATATTAGAATGTATTTTATATTAAGAAAATTTCAGATAGCTGATATATGTGTATTATTCCTGAAAGAACTGATTTCACAACACCAGAAAGATTTTTTTCATATTTATTGCCATACCATATAGATTTATTGCTCTAAATTTAACCAGTTTACCTCCTGGGGACTTTCTGGGAACATGTTTATGAAGAAAAAATATGCCACCAAGCAATAGTTACTCTGCAACTATGGTTCTCTGCATTCCTCTGTGTGTGCAATAAGTGTGTTTCTATGTAAGGTAGCTTATGCCATTTAGAAAGCTGGTTGCATTTTATCCAGTGTGTTTTAAGGACATCTCCAAAGAGACTCAATGCACAGCAGTTTGCATGCTGTAAATCTAAATCTCACTTCCTGCATACATACTCCACATATAAAGGCCGCAGTAGACCCACAACTAATGTAAGAAGGTCAAATCTCTGTTGAAAATTGTTAGACATTTATCAGTACAATGTGAGCCATTATTTATAACATAATGAATATTAGCTAAAAATCATTTGAATAGCACTTTACTTATTAACATATTTAAAGCTGTCTGTGCTCAGTGCTACCATAATCTTGGGGGTATAGCTCTGATATATATGTATTGCTTGCGTATGAGGAATATATGGGCAGAATAAGAATGTTCCAAATGGCTGTGTTCTTTATGAGAAAGAATAAACACACACAAGATTCACTGTCAAGGAAATTTTATAGTACTGAATCCAGACAAGACTGATATATAATGCATCATTTTATGCTCTTTAATTTAGATGGTCAAGTTGCATGGAAATTTGTAGGTTTGCTATAAAATGATATAGCTAAGGAGTTACAAAGTAGTAGGTCACCAAAGAAACCATCCTTTGTGCGTTCAAATGTATCCTGAATGTGGATCTTTTGAGGTCTGTAGTTCAGTTACCAAATTCACATTTGTAACATGTGTTGTTGTGACTAATAAAATTTTCTGAGAGCCAGTTCATTACCTGCAAGCTGCAGCAGTGCAATTTGTACTAGCTCTGGGCGTATGGATTTTGGCTTGATGATTTATTCTTACCAGTAAAAGTTCTAATGCAGACATAATTATATCAGTTTACCAATTCCTACAACTTTAAAGCTTTTCCACTCCTTTAAGGAGAATATTTTTCAGAAATGATTGTGGCCCTAGAAGTGTCCCTTCTTTGCTGATTTGCAGAAGTAGGAATGCATTGCCTGAAAGCAAGTTAACAGGGATAAAAATTATCATATTTTGCCTCTGGGAAAGATGTATATAAACTTTAGGCCTCCAAACTTAAGCTCTAACTGTAAAACTAAGCTTCACAAATGCAAAGAGCAAAAGGGGTTATGGCCTCTGGCTGCACATGGCTACTGCCCTTGTCCATATACTGACCACCTCAAGTTCAAAGGACCATGGATTTTTAGCTGGGTTAGGAGACATTTGGGACAGACCTGTCTGCTTGGGACAGAGTGTCTTTCTGAATTATGACAAGCAAGACAATGTACATTAACAGCTAGCAGGAACTGTCTAGATATCTGCTGGAGGATTAATGAAATATGCAAAATAAGGATGCTCTGTAATTTCCTATTGGAAGTGTCAGGCTGGATATTTGAATTTCTCAGAGACAACAATTCTATTGTCTCTGAAAGAGAAATTCTATATTTTGGCTAATATGTAAGGTATTTTCAAGGAATACGATGAGTCCTAGGAAGAACCTACAGGTCACTTAGACATGGGGAATCATCTTTGCATTTTATAAATCCAGACAATTTCAGAATTCTGAGTTGTACTTAAGAAATTCTTGTTGGATAATTCAGACAAGTTAACGAAATTGTAACACAATCAAACCACAACCCTTTGCATCTAGTGTTTTTCTGCATATTCAGCATACATTGTTCTCCACTTTCTGATGTATGTGAGCAGCTAAATAGCATAAACCATCATTTTACTGATCTTAATAAATCCTCACCATATAACTTCCACTGTTTAAGTATACCAGTATAGCACAACTCCAACTTAATCCCAGTGGATAATTGAATTGAATACAGTTTTTAAAAAGATAAAGGGTGGTGGATTTTAACTTTTACTGATGAAGGATGATAGGAGAATTCTGCAGATCAAGGAGCTGAGTACTCAGTATGCAAAAGCTTGCTTTGTATTTTATTTTCCACTGAGGAATCTAGCAATAAAAATAATGCTTTTTTTCTTTCCTTCAGCCCCCATGTTCCTCCAAAGTTTCATTTATTTCGTGTGTCTTTTCTTTGTTCAGAAAAAAGGCTTTTGTCTTTTGCCTACATGCCTGATTTTCAGTGCCATACGCCAGAATTTTAGTCGACTTCCGATTTTGCTGCCTATTCAGTACACATAAGATATACAGCAATTATTTCAAATACAGGGTTTGTGGATTTTTTTTTTTTTTTTAATTTCCATTTTAAAACCTTTTACTCCAAATACAGGCCTTCCAAATTTGGCAACACATCTTATTTTCTGATGTCTTGCAATTAAATAATTCTGATTTCATATTGTTGCAAAGTCAGTCAGTTGGAGAAAATATGTAAGAGCCCTGATTTGCCTTTCTGAATCTATTTTTCACAGTTGCAAAGTCCTGGTCAAATAAATCAAATTACTTCAGCAGTATGTAACTAATTTTATGTAAATTAAGGTGTTAATGTTCTGAATCACATTCCTGACAATGGTCTGTTTTCTATTGCAGCTTTTCTTCATTAATGCCACAACAAAAATCTAAAAATTGATTTCTACAAGATAAAGCGTTGCTCCCTGACCTCTAAAAGAATGAAATTTCTAGATAGTCTTAATGGTCAGCTGACACTTCTCAGTAGCCCACCTAAATAAATCAACACCCCTGCCTGCATGCCAACAGAATGGGCTAACATGAATTCAGGGGGTTTTAAAATCAGATGATCTATGTGAGTTTTAGTCATGTTGCTGGGTACATATTTATTGTAATGTTTTAACCTCTGTTTGTGGCAGTTCCCTAACATAAGCAAAACTTGTGCTTTAGGTTATCAAGAAATACAAGATTAACAGAATGAAAATAAGCATAATTGGAAGCCTTAGGAATACAAAGTCAGAAACAGCCTTATTATTTGACTAGGAAAGTTCAAGTGACAAATATATTCAAAGAGACATAAGGGAAGCAAATATGAAAAAAGGTAACTAAGTCCTCAATTTCTAACCATTAGTTTCCTCACTTTATCATCACATCAGATTAGACTGGGAGAAACCATGATTATTCTTTTTTCTAATTGTTCTTGCAGGCAGGTCCAGATTGGTTCTATGTTAATTTGTTCGAGACATAAATCATCATCTGCAGTGTTAAAATAAACTGGGTCATGTTCTTCAAACATTGGACAAAAAAATTATATTGGTTTAAAGAAACACAACTTTTACTGCTACAACTTTTCTGCACATACTTGTTCTACACAAGCAGAATATTGTATAGAAGGTAATTTTTCCAATGCACACCCTTGCATCATCACTGCAAAGGACGACAAGATAAGAATCACTTGCTTTGTATTTCTAAAAATCCATTTTCCCATGAATTTTTCCTACCCCAGTTATTTCACCTAGACAGTACTTGTTCCTTCACTTGCCAAAATCTGTGAAAGTTTAGTCACTGGCCTCAGTGAAAAAGCTGGTGGTTTTGCATATCCACATGCCTCTGATAATTTCACAGTATTGTACAGTAAACATTACCAATTCTAGTAATAATTCTGAGTCTAATTTATGAATTTTATTTTTTTTAAGTAAACAATGAGAATATTAAAAACTTCATATCCAAACTGCCAATACAAACAATCTTAGAAGATTAAGCAAAAGGAAACAAATTTTAGCAGGCCAGTTTATTTTTGGATGTTTGTGATTAATAATAGTATTTGTATTTAGAGCTTTGTTTAAACAAAAAAAAGGTATAGATCACTAATTTTCCATAGTGTGCAGATATTTATGGTAACTGATTTGGGCTTGCCCAAATTCCTAATTATCTGTAACTCCTTTTTATGCAGCATGACTTCAAAAAAGAGGTTTTAAAGTTTCTTAAACCAGTAATTTCATGACGCTGGCTGAAATTTAAGAGTGACTTAAGTCAGTATATTCTAACGGCAACTGTTACGTACCTGAGCCATGCAGGTTAATGAGTTACTACTATGCATCAGCTGAGCTGCAGTGGCTGTTTATTCATTCTGTTTGTGTCAAACACAAGGTAATACATATCAGGTTAAACTTTAATGAAAGAAGGTTATGTTAATGCACTTTACTTTGGATTTGCCAAGGGCTAAGAGCTCACATACTATCTCTTAAAGCAATGGTAGCTTAATCAAATGGCTAAATCCTAAACAACAGAGATTACAACATAATCCAGGCCTCTTGTTTTCTGTTTCCCTGTTGTAATTACTTAACAAAATTCAGATTCATAAATTTCACGAAAAAATTTATTTTTGCAAACAAATGTGTTGTCAGAAAGTTGAGCAGCAGCGAGCTTCTTACAATCTCTAAATATAGTGAATAATCACTATCTCTGCACCTTAAATTATTTCTTTAGAAATCAAGATCTAGGCTTTCATCCACCTTCACATGTGTCTAGACTTCAAATAATAAAAAAAACTTCTGAAAACCAGAGCAATTGAATGTTGTGTATACAAGCCACTGGAAAGGAAGCAGTATCAGTTGTAAGGTGATGTATGAATAAGAGTGGCTAGAAAGGCAAAAATAAAATAAACTGGAGAGTAGTCATGAATAAAAGTTTCCCTTTGAAAGCTACCATCAGTCTTTCTGAGAAACAGAAGACAAATGGACTAAATCGAGCCCAGAACTGGCAAGAATTCTGTGGGAGAATACCCTTCTCACCAGCATGGAATACATCCTTCAACAAGGAGGAATGAGAAAAGCTCACAAATTCATATTACTTTTTCTGGAAAAATTAAAGAATTTTCAAAGAAAATTTCTTGATCTGAAAAATTTCAAAAGCTGTTAAGTTTGGCTTTAGCTAACATATTCTCTACAGCCTGATTTCATTTGAAATGTTGTTATTTCTTTGATTTACTTTTGAGAAAAAACTATTTCTATATATCAGAAGGTCTGACAGAGTCCATTATTAGATTTCAGGTCCACCTCATGTATGCATACTCTTTTCAGAGTCAAGGATCCAGCATAACCATTACTAAGTTAGCATTCCAAACTTTTGTTTTAAGCACATTATTATCAAAATCACAACCAAATCAACTTTGAAAATAAAGCTTCATCTCCTGGTTTCTGATTCAGTAGATTTCTGGTATAGCTGAAGACATGTAGGGCCTTTCATGGAATAACAGAATGGCTAAGGATGGAAGTGACCTCTGGAGTTCATCTGCTCTAACCATTTCCTGCACCAGTAGCTCCATCCTCTTTGCACTTCTCCTTCAGCTATTGATAGACATTTATAAGATTCCCTCTGAGCCTTCTCTTCTCCAAGTCAAACAACCCCAGCTGTCCCTTAATTATCTTAGTTGCCCATAGCTCGACTCCATCCACTAGCTCCATATTTCTGTTATACTCAGGAGGCCAGAACTGGACACAGCCACCCAGGTGTGCCCTCGTCAGTGTTGAGTAAAGGGGAAGGATCATCTTCATTTTCCTGCTGGCAATGCCTCTCTCTTCATGCAGCCCAGGACACTACTGACCTTTTCTGCAAGTGCTTGTTCCTGGCTCATGTTCAACTCACTGTCCACCAGAGCCCAAACGATCCTTTCTTGCAAAGCTGCTTTTAAACAGTTTGGCCTCCCGCATCTACTGGTGCATGGGCTTATTTGACTCCAGGTGCAGGAATTTGCACTTCCCTTTGTTGAAACGCATGAGGCTGCTGTCAGCTTATTTCTCCAGCCTGTCAAGATCCCTCTGGATGGCTGTACAACCCCCTTCTCTTACTAGCATAGCAAATCTTCCACCAGATCATTTTCCTAACCTGGGATTTCTTACAAGTACTTTTTCCTGCACCCACTTTCAGTTTCTGCCTGAAGGGAAGCTCAGTGTAGAAAAGGGTGTTCTTGAAACCAAGATTCTCCAGGGGCCAAATCATCCTTTGACACCATGTAATATATGTGTAGTCACACAATACATTAAATGCAGTACAAAGTAATAATGTTGGAAATCAGTTTTGCATCTAGTGTGAACAAGCCAGACCCTTTTGAAGCAGGTATTTGGGAGGAATTCATTATTAGGTATTCAAAAATACCTTTTGAACCAGGTATTTTTTGAACCAGAATTTAGGAGGACTAGTGCAGCAACCCTTAGGTGGTATTGCAGAAATGCAGTTTATTGTAGAAGGTAAAATCTTGACAGCTGAGGCCCTCAGTAACTATTGGACTTTGCACAGCGAGTTTCAGATGAAAATAGATATGCTTCAGCATTCTTGTTCAGTATGTCCCTTCTCCATAGTACCTTATTATTATTGCAATTTAATGTAGTGGCACCTAACTGACAGAGTCAGGTTATACTCCAGTGTGCTAAACAAACATAATAAATGACATGACAGTCCCCGCCACAGTACATGGACTTCACCCTGACAGAGCTAGATCCAGTGAAGGAAAAAGCAATGATCTATTCTGACAAGATTCTGAAGGTATCCAAAACAGATGAAAAATCCTAAACTCAGGATTGTCCTCCTTAACCACCTTGCATCAACATGAGGCAGCTTATTTCATACAGATGGCTGTACAGAGCCAGACCAACACCACAAATTTCCATACCAAAGTCTCATGGAGAAGTTTGTAAATTCACAAACTATGAGACAACGTAAACGCTTATTCTTGGTGCATTTGACATGCCTGGTTTTATTCTTTTAGCAGCACTGCCTGAAGTTCACAGCTAACCTCTCTGTGTTGTCCAGTTTCAGTGTGTCTGACAAGCAGATGTCACCTGGTCATGCCAAACTTTTGATTGCTTTTGGAAAACAGATAAGACAATTATGGCTGCAGAAACCAAAGGCCACACTCTAGTTTGGAAGCAGACAGTCCTTTTCTGGTCTGCTGAAAAAATCATTACATTTCAGATTGCTATAGACTTTAAGATGTGATTTCTACTACATAGAAAGAAAATTAAAAATTAACTGCTGTAAAAACATCTTTAATTAGTATGCCTATGGGTGGCACTTCTTAGAGCCATACTATGGACAAGGATGTTTCCTCCTTCAGTTGATACACATAGACTAAAATCCAGCCTGATACCAGTACACAAGACTTTCTCTGAATTTCTTTATATTTTTTTGTTCACATTCTACATAAATTATCCAGCTGGTCATAGGCAGACTCCATAGTCTTAAAATGCGGGAGATTATTTATAACTTGCTAAACATGTAAAGCACTGCTATTACTATTTGTTAACCTTAGGGAAAATATGTGTTTATGTCTTCATACTGATGCATTTGGTAAGTAAATACTGTATAACATAACATTACATAACATAATATTATATGAAGTAGCATTATCTAAGACCAAGACTCCTTAATAGATTTTAAAAAATTGCCTGCTTTAATGCTGAAACAAAGAATTGTTATTATGAACAAGCACGTAACACCTGCATTTTTCACTGAAAAAAAACCCCACCATTTTGCATAATCAATTCTCTAGATTCTGCTATTGTTCAGTGAAGTACACTTCCATGCAGAGAACTGCAGGATGGAGATTTCAATAGGAAACTAAGTTAATTTATTACAACAGTTAAGTAACAAAAGAAAGGCTTATGAAAAACATAGTAAAACCATGTCTGAGCACTTTAGCTTTCAAAGAAATGAAACTACAAAGCAGTATAATGTTCTGCATTTACTGGGATTCTGGGTATGGTGACAAGGCATCAGTGTAGAAAATATGCATCAGTCTTGTAATTTATATTAGTCTTGAGAGAGAGTGTGCACACTCATATTCTTACCAATCTAAATACAACTTTATGAAAATGAAGCCAGATTCTGCTCCACAGTTCTTGAGCAAGACATCCTTCCCCAGTGAAACTAACACCATACATTCATAATTGTTCGTAGTATTACAATGGGTTATAAACCTTAAACTTTGTACAGACCTTAAATGTCACCAATATTACTGAATGCAAAGCTAAACCTGCTTTCACAGATGAGAAATGCCTTTAAAATAGCAGTAGTGGAATTCATCCCACCAGATGAATTTCTGTTATATGATTGCAAAATTAATCTGTTTTTTTAAATGGGTAAAGGGAAGGGACAGTGAGTCTGAGATTTACACCTGATTTGTGTTATAGTAATCTTTGAAATTAAGAAGTGTATCCTTGCATTTCATTAAATTCTGGCTAATGAGATAACTGTCTTCCCAAGGAGGGAGTGATGAAGTACTCATGCCATAAAGCATAAATTAATGCTGCAAGGTTAAACACTGGAACTAACTCATGTTTCAACAAAAGCCCCTACCAGCAGTTAAATTAACTGACATAAATACCATAAAATCTGTCTTTATTTTAGTCTCAGATGATGCTTCTTTTTACACCCCTGCTTTCAGTTTGTATAACTCATTTTTGCACATTATTGCATGCATCATTTGCCATTTAAAGAATCAACTACAACTGAAAAAAGATTTAAGGAATCAAATGCTCAGGGAAAAGGACCTGTAGGTATGAGGAATACCCCTATCATACTGTATTTTGCTAGTACTCTTTAAAGAAAATACCACAATCGACAACCACAGTTCAAAGAACCAGTTAATTATGTTGAAAATAGACGAAAGAAATCTACTTTTTCAGCTTTTTGATAGACATTTTGAAAAAAATGCTAAAGAAAACCTGTGGTGATAATAGGTTTGATATATATTCTGGCAAAAAATTATATCACATTAATGAGGTGGCTTAAAGGGCTCATGCATTTTGTAGGAGGCATTTCAATGTATTAGTATAATTAGCAGTGATGAGAAAACTGTTTGGAACTGAATTACCTCTCATGAGTTCATTTGAGCTATATGAAATTACACCATGCAAGAAGGAAAATTATGGAGCCATCCAGAGAGTTCATGCCTGATTTGATCATAGCCACTAATTGGATGATCATTTTCGTAAAGCTTTTCAAATGGTTGACAGTTTCTGCCTCTCATTTTTTTAATGGACTAGCTCTTTATTTCTTGCACTAAGCAACCAAACATACATTTGTTCAAGATTTTGGTGTTTCTACAGGGACCTACAGGTGTAATTGTCACAATCCGAGCAACCTTTGTCCCCTAATTAGCTGCTTTTTCGGGACCCCTGATGAGAGCTGCTGTTCTTGTTAACAATCTTAGAGAATACCTGATGAGTAAGACTCTCCAAAGTCTGATGCATGTCAGCAGACACCATATGACAGCAATTTAATGAAGTTTAAAAGTGACCTGATTCTGATGGCTGAAGTAGCATCTGTGTTGTATAGCTTTTGATTTCTGTTGGTCTATTTCATTTTAACATGTATTGGGTGTTCTGGGGAAGGATATCAGAAAGGTGAAGGATACAGGAAGGAAAGCTTATTAATGGAAATACTTTATGAGCTCTCTTTCTGTCCTTCCTACTATCCAGTAACACTGAGCAAATTGAAATGGTGGTAACCTGCTTCATATATTTTAAATTAGATGCCTAATAAGTAAAATACTTGATTTGGGAGTTGTTAAGCATTTAACCCAGATCTATTTTACTAAGTTCTTACTAATACCTTCAGCAAGTTTTGTGCCACATTTTTTTTTTAATTATCCTTTCCCTTTATTTAATATAAACATTTTGCAACAAGATTTAGACTTAGTAAATTATTACTTAAAAAAAGTTATTTCCACAAATAACATATCTGGGTTGCAAAGTCAAGAAGAAAAAACAAAAAAAAAAAAACAAAGGAAGGCCTTTCCAGTTTCTTAAAAGAAAAAGAGAATAAGCTTAAGAATGCTTTACCTTAATAATGATGTATAATTTGATGTGGATAACCCTCTGAAGTACACAAGTTCACGCACAGTATTTGTGTGGGCTGTTCTTGGAATTTTTTTTTTTTTTTTTTTTTTTGCAGCCTCTTGTAGGAAGAGAAACTCTCTGACTTTCTCTATTTACTAAAAAATTTCAGAAGCCTTCTAGCAATCACCTATGGGTAGAACACTAGCACTTATTAGATGCTATTAGAATTAGGGAAAAGTACTATGAGATCAGTGAGGTCAAATGCAGTGTAAAGCCCCCATTTCAAAAGGAAATCATACTCTTAAAGGACGCATGACAAAGGTAATAATATCACAAGAATGTTCATTCAAGTAACTTTCTAGAGGGTCTGATCAATGTACTATTGTTAATGATAAAAAATTATTTTTTTAACTTCAACCTCGTAGTAAGGTTGGCAGTTTTTATCTATTATGTGGCAATTAATCAAATAATATTAATATCATGGAATATTATAGAAACTCAGCAACATGATACAATTGCTCCAAAAAAGCCACTTAGAGATTATTTCCACTTCACAGCCAGCCTTTCATACACATTCATACAGCTACTTAATTGCAGTTCAGTTGAGTTAATTTTTCACATGCAAGAATAATGTGGTTTTTGCACATGAAGCTGATAGTTTTTGCTGAAGAAACTTTCAGTTACCTAAGGGTATGGAACAGCATTGCTTTGCAGATTCTCTATGCAAGAAAAAAAAAATTGGATAAATCAAACAGAATGTTGAAACTAAGGTTCTCCTAATGGGAGAGGTTTACATGTTAAGAAAAGCAATTGAAAGCTCTATGACAGAAGTTTATTTCGTTAAGAAATTAAAGTTGGCTGATCTTCAGTTTGATCATAACTGTATCAGTATAAACTCAGTTTCTGTAAATTATATTACTTTGCCTTTTATGATTGTAATATAAGAATTCTGCAAAGATATTTTTGCTCATCAGTCTCATCTTGAATGCCACAAGTACCGTGTACAAGAAGTAGTTTGGGATGAAGCTGTCATTGTTTTATATTTGTAATCCTGGCTGTTTATTCTTATAGAGAAAACATACCATACTAACAATGAAGATAATAATTAGAATAGCAATGAGACAGAATGAGGATTACAAAAGCATCAGGATCAGACACTGAAGCTTCAGAACCTTGTTATTAACCTCCTTTCTAAGAAATTACTTGATATATCAAACTGTAAAATGCACGTGGAAATCAAAGTTAAGGAAGGTTTG
This sequence comes from Loriculus beryllinus, assembly GCA_039877255.1. NCBI lineage: Eukaryota > Metazoa > Chordata > Aves > Psittaciformes > Psittacidae > Loriculus > Loriculus beryllinus. The sequence continues at coordinate 12,041 of JBCJKH010043366.1, forward strand.
TTTATTTCTGAAGAACAGTTTAAATTCTTCCTAACATCCATACTGTGAAGATGGTGCCATTTTGTCAGGAACAAGCTTAACGCAACCTTTGTAGTCTTGGCGGGGGTGGGGAGGGAGGGGGAAACAGAATGGGGGCAGAGGCCTCAGGTGTAAGTGATATGACTATACCTCTAAAGTACAGATTCAAAGGTGATAGAACCATAGCCATGAAAGAGGCATACAGTTTGGAAGACTTGGCATATCGTTTTTCTGAAGTACATGTGGCCCATGACATTTTTAATCAATGAGAAATAAAATACTGTAATTCCTTTTAAAGGTTAAAAATCAACACATGCACACCACAAACAAATAAGACACTGGAGCTCTCAAATTTGTAGAACTCTCCAAGGATAACAGTATAGCCACTGTAAATGTGTAAACTACACCATGCTTTTTCCAGGATCTGTGCTTTGTTGGACTTCTGGCTAGCATTAAAATGTGCACAGTAATATAAGTAAAATTTTTAAAATTCATTGCTCAAAATATGTCATCCAAAGATTATGAATACAGAGGTTGTTTAATGATTTTCACCTCCTAACAGTTACTTATTCTTCTTATTCAGTCTCACTTCTTTCACCAGAAATGTAACTTGCATCGTTGTTATCACCACAACTCTAAGGAATGCAGAAATTAGACTGAGATCGTAAATGGCCCTCAGAACCAATCCATCAGACTTCAAGTAATTTTATTTATAGGAGATCTTTAAATAAACTAGAGAAAATAGTATCTTGCTTCCTGGGAATATCTTTCTTTTACTGAGAAAATTATTTACCCTTTCCTTTCTTTTTTTTTTTTAATCATTGTATTTAATGGAGGTTGGAGGGTAGAAACAGATTCCTAGAAGTCAGCAGTAACTCAAAGAAATATTCCTGAGAAAGACTTCAAGCAATTCCCTAAGCTGCTTGACCCAGGATGTTAGCCCTTAAGGCTTCTGCACAGCCACCAGTTTCACCACTAGTGGAGACAGCTACACTTCCAGATGTTGACACTGGAAAAAATCTGTTCCCGAGATTCAGCATCTGCTTCCCAAAATCAGCTAAGTATTCTGTGAGTTTATAAAAATATTCAGCAACAGAAAACAGAGTATTGCTTCTTATAAAATAAAACCCACAACACAGCTTCCTTTCATTTCAATAAAAGAAATGTGAAAGACCTCCCAGATTTGCAAATGTCAACTTGCAGGTATTAAAACATGGGTATACAAATTAGGCCAAGAAATTCTCACAGATATAGTTGTATGCTTTGCAGATGATTTTTAAAACTTAAACTGCATTTGAAAACTCTGGATTACTGAATATATGGGATATTTTGCTAAAGGAATACATTTTCCTTTTTTAAGCTTAGGAGTTTTAAAACCCCTTGAAGTGAAGAGGTGGGCAAAATGGATATGTTCATTTTGCAGCCAGGAAACATATTGGATAGATATTACCTGTTCCCAGCCACTGGTCGATTTTATAAACCAGGTACCTGACTGTTTTTCTAACTAACCAGCAAGAGTGTTCATTTCTCCCATTATTACATATACAAAATGGCCTATGACTACTTTCTCCAAAGATCCTGCTACGGGAGACATTATATTGTCAACTCTAATATCTTCCTCACTGAAAGTTGCATTACATTTAGCATACTAACTGGGGGGGAAGGGGGAAAGTTGGGGGCAGAATATGCACTGCATTATTTTTAGCCCAGACAGTGAAATCTTAAAAATTTGTGAAATCTAATTTTCACAGCATACAAAGTCAAAAGTGATAAAAGGCAACATTCATCCCCATTAATAGCTCCAGTGACTTCAATGGAATTACAGCAAGAACAAATTTGGCCCGGTCTTCTTGGCACAACAGACTGTTCACATGTGCTGCAAAACTCCTCCTGGGTCTGGGCCACGGCTCTTTTTTTTTCCTTTTTTTTTTTTTTTTTTCTTCATGTAGTCAAAACCTTAAAACAGGGAAATGAGAAGAGAAGGATCTACTCGTATGATAAGGTATCTTTTTTGCATATTAATTCGAATTTTCTTCTGGAACAATACAAGGAAGCAGTGACTGTGTTTAATTGCTTGCAAAATACCAAGTTTAGCAGTTTGAGTGTTAGAATTCATGACACCTCTGAACATGTTTGCAGAAGATTAATCCACAAAAAGAAATGGCAACCATGGTGGTCTTAATACAGATGTTATATTATTCTGTTTATAATATTCCAGAGCCACTACTGATAAAAAAATCTCAAAATTCATTCTATAATAATGAAAAAGGATTTTGATTTTTCACTTCATGCAGTTTCTTTGCCCCACGTATAAAGTCTTTGCTCAGAGTCATGCTAGATATTTTACAACTGATTTATGGGTTAAACTTCTTCATTTGTCCCATCTGAATATTTTTCTACTAACAAAAACTCTTGATCAATGACCATAAAAAATTGACCATGACTCCAAGTGTTTGGCTTCTCAAGCCTTCACCAGCTCTGAGTGTTGATCTATTACTAAGTAATGCCAGGATCCAGGCAAACAGGGAAAAAAAAAAAAAAAATTAGGCAACAATTGCACACTTCTAAACCTGCACTATACCTTTCTTTAGATATTATTATACTATTATAAAGTAATGGCTGTTCTTGCATAAAATCAGCTTAAAAGATTACAGAAAACTGATTGGTTTTCTGTCAATTTTCATGAGCTTTAGAAAGAGCCCCTAAGTAGTCAAACCTTTATCATACAATTTTTAATAGATGTTAGTTTCATATGCTAACTGCTACAAGGTTTATTCAGGCAAAAAAAGTCTTTTTCATCTTTTAGATGCTGTCAAGAACCAACTCTTTCCTACTCCAACTACATATTAAAAAACTTGCTCAATTTAAAGCCACAAGAAAAGTAACTAAGACACACTGCAGCTTCTTTACAAAGGTATAAACTATGCTCTGTGAGTTAGTATCCTTGCTTTTAATTTGACTGTGCATCAGTTTATACTTGAGATGATGTTTCTATGTGTGTCTCACTTTGTCCTTTGCTCACCATGTATAACCACATATGCATTGTGGGATGTTTGTTTTAACACATGAATAGTTAAAGTGAGATATTGAGTCCACATTTTACATAAATTTATTTATAATTTTAATATATTAATTGTATAGTAATATATGGCAACATTTTAGTGGTTTGGGCTCGACTAATCACTTATATTCTCAAAGATGTAACTCTGAAAGTTCAAAAAATAAAAAGGTCTAGTGCCGATGTAATAGAAAATAACTGCATTCCATTGCCAAGCTTGTTTTAGATCTCTTCTTCCTTTTGATAGAACATTGTTGGGCACAATGTCAACAAAGTAATCTGACTGTGCATGAAAATCAGATTACATTTAAGTTTTAGACAATGTTGCACTCATTGCTCTGTCAATTGAAAGGTTCATCATGGTATCACAGAAGAAAACACATAGTGGCCTTTCCATGAAGGACTGTGAATGATGGGTCTAACAGTACTTTGTTACATGCAGCTTATTACTGCATGAGTTTGCCCTGTTTGGAACATCTGTGTGTTTCTCTGCTTTAGCATTGTAAGGCTGCAATATTTTTGTTATCTTCTGTTACAAATACTTTACAATCTCTGTGTTACTTAGAGCAATTTATAAAAACAATACTGGGAAGTGTTTAAATAAATGAAGGTTAGGGTGAAAAAAGCTCTCACACTGAAATGACATTGTCATTCAAAGCCTCTGGCACTGGACTAGAGGAAGGGACTTCTTGTTTCTTATTGAATCTGTGAAGGAATAGACAACATAGACAATGGACATTTCTAAATCTGGACACGGCTTCCATTTCAAATGTTTAACCAACTAGCACATTCTAGTAGAGAAACTTCCACTCAATATTAATTCCAGACTTCAGCATACCAGCCTAGCTGAATATTTTTTGTACCTTTGCAAGTTTTGGGCAGTGTCTAAACCAGTCTTTCAATATTTGCACTGATAAACAGGAACTTCTTGATACATCCTCCAATATGAGCATCCCTTTTTTAGCTTTCTCTTGACACTACCAGGGCCTTTTCATTGTAAAGGAAAGCAGGACACCTCCTTCATGGTCCAGCAATGCATCCTGAGCAAACTATTTCTTCACAAGCCCACCTGCAAACTCATCTTCTGCCCTCTTCTTCTGCTGTCTTTTTTGTCCTATTGCTCTCAAAAACTGCTCCTCAGAGCACTCTTGTGAGATGGAGAATTTTCCATTCATTCTTAAACAGATTCCCAGCAATTGTTTCCATGAAATAACCATACACATACATATGCACACACATAGAAACGATTTTAAATCTTTAAAGCTTATTACTTTATTTACTAATGCTGTTTAATATTTTTTACTCTTTCATAGTGAAACAAGGACCTTTAATCAAACAAAAAGTGTGCTCATGAATGGAGTTTCAGTGTCATGGCAAAGACTTCCCTTTTTCTTTTCCACAGCAATAGTAGTAGGACATTTTTTCAGCTTCTTCACTTGGAAAAAACACCATTACCTAATGAGAGGGCACTGACAAGAATTCCACATTCCTACTGCTAACAGAAATCTGCCAAGACTGGCTTGCTTCTTCGCTATATTTTCTCTGCCAGAATTTTCCTGATTCTTTTTCCAATTCTTCATGAATCTATGGTGAGAACAAATGCAGAAAAAGCAGCATAAGGAAGACGCTTCAGCCTAGCTAAGATTTGGCTTAATTATCATGAGTTTTACTTTTTTTCATTTACCCTCCTGCTCCTTCTCTCAAAACGTACAAGTTTTGGGGTTTGAATATCTCTCTATCTTTGAAAATTTTTTAGATCAGTTTCAAGTTCCTCTAAAAGTCATAAGAATTAAAACTTTTTTTTGATTCTTGAACTGAAAATTTACTTCCTCAAGCCACTCTTCAAGCTTAAATCATGCTCTCCACACTGGAGATCAGTTACAGTAACTGTAAAGACTGTGGTTGAAGCAGAACTCTGATGTTTTACAATGCTAATATTTAACATCTGTATATCAACAGTGCCAGAAATACAGGGCCTACCTATAGATTGGGACCAAGCGAACGGTTCCTGTGAAAGGAATCCTATGTTTTTAGACTCAAGCAATTTCATACAACCCTAACTCTCTGTAATGTTACCTACATTGAAAAGTACAATAATAAAATGTCACATACATTTTTAAAAAGCTAACATATTACAAATATTCACGATCTGTTAATTTTTCATTTCAGAGAAAGTATTTTTAATCATTAGAAATACAACGTAAATAAAGCTAAAATGGGGGTAGAACAGAAACAGAGTCCCCAGAGACATCTAAATGACATGGAGATAAAGTATTACTTGCACTGAGTATTCTCAGTTCACTTGGAAGACAAGGACTACATACTCAACCTATGTAAATAAGCATAATTCAAATTAAGTCAAAACGAGCTACAGCTGAAGCACAAGATACATTCCCCAATTTGTTTATCATATACAGATAAAACTTCCTAATGTGCATTTGTAACAGGAGGTAAAAATCAATAGACACTGTGACACTAACTACACACAAACACTGATAATGCAATATATTTCCTTTTTTCTGCTTGAAAGCACTTAAGAGAAAAAGGAAAGCACTTAAGAATATTAATCATTTGTGGACCATTTCATTACACTGCAAATGTTATGGTGAAGTGACGTGTGAGTAGCTTGAAACTACTGCATATTATACAATGACTTACCATAACTATCCTCATATTCTATTTCATTACTCTCTGTTTTCATAAGCATATATTTTTAAAAGGTTTACAGTGCTTGATTTGTATTTAAAAGAAAAATCAAAACAAAGCATATGTGTCATTGTATTTGCATGTTAACAGTACTATCACAGCAGAAAGATTTGTGCCCAGTGTTTACTGGATGGTGTCACATGCTACATTAACTTACAACATCATGTGCATTTAGCTGCCAGAATCAGTCCTTTTTATCTAGGTGCCATTGCCACAGAAGTATAACAGCAGGAGCTTCAGCTATGTCTCAGGATAACATATTCCAATAAACAGTAGTACTCCAGTAACATGAGTGTCATTCTTATCTGAAATTTAGGTTGAATCTCCATAAGGGATATTTAATGCCATTGATAGTCTGGTTTCAGCTATAGCATTGACAGCAATGGTAAGAACACTTAATCTTTTCAAATACAGAACTGCGTTTCAAGCACAGTTATTGCTACTCAGGCTCATTTTTTTATTCTGAAAGAAGCAAAACAGAAATCTATGCATCCATATCAAGAGATGATACCATAAAGTATTGGAATGACCTCCACAGTCATTCTTTGTCATTACTTGTCTGTCATGGCCAAACAGTTTGGCCAGAGCCAATGCCTTGATTTGGTTGCTGGGCCTCAACAAATCTCACTCAAATTTCACTCAAAGATTTCCAAGTGGAATAAGAAAGGTAAAACTGTTACATGGCATTCCTATTTGTAGTTGAAGTAACATGTCAGCCTGGGCTTGCTATTCTAGACAGTAAAGACAATATTATTTTCCTTGCAGAAAAGACTAACTTTAGACAATGGTAACACATGCATTTATTTACAATTCTACAAATCCAGTTATTCAGGTATTTTTAACTTTACGCTGATTTCCAAGCCTCCTGAATACCAATTCTGTGTCCACACTGTTAGACAGTGATGAAATGACTCCACATACTGACCAGTATTTAACAGAAAACTGGAAATAGTCCCTCTATTTCCTGTGTGCTCTTGAATTTCAATTCATTAATAAAGCAGTGAGGTCGCATGCATTTAACACAGGTACCTGAATAACCTTGTCTTTGGCACACTTGGAGTCAGTATCAATAGAGCTACATTGCCTGGTGGTTCAAACCTGGCTCAATGTGTCAGGCATGGTATGAAATGCAAGAAGTCAGTACATTTTTTTTTTTTTCCTTTTGAGAATTGTCTTCAAAAGAATACTGTGCTTATAGGAATCTAAGAATCATATGCTGAGAAATGCCCTACACAAGAACTGGGCAAAGAAGAGAAGCAGTGCTGTAGCACATTGTTAAAGGAGTGGGAAGTGATGACTTTTTTTGTTCAGTTCTTCAGTTACAGCACCTGGAAGTAACTGCAGTACCTGAAGTACTACTGCTGAGTTTGGAGAAATCAAAGCTGAGTGAAAATTAGGATTTCTAAATTGTTTCCCCATTTAAGCTGATAATTAGAAGGTAGATTATTTGGAAATCAGTGGTTGTATTTTATTCTTAAGACCTCAAGTCTGTTGTTGCATTTCACCTTTGATATTTAAAATGAACATACCTCATATATGTATATGGCATTCCATCACTGCTACAAACAGTAAGATAAAAATCAGTAGCAGGAATGTAGTGACCTGAAATTAAAAAGCCTACTGTAGAAAGGGTAGGATTTTGCACAATGTCATGTATTTAAATATAAAATAATTCGCATTTCAGTTCAATTACATAGCTTTTCGGTCTAAGAGAGTGCAACACCCACAGGAATCAAGTAAAACACTTATTTTTCTCTATCTGAAGGTCAAATTAAAAAACCCAATTGCCATTATTTTGATTTTAAACACCTTCTTGCCCCCCCAAAGCCTCTCTAGCTAACAACAATTATTGTATATTTGTGTGGTTTTATTGTTCAAAACCTTATTTACATTTCATTACATTGAACATGAGCAGCTCCTTGAACGAGTGCTCTCTCAGATTCCATTAGATTCTGACTCATTTCATAGACATTTTTAAAACAGTAGTGAGAGAGTTTCAGTATCTCTTATTTTGCCCAACCCATTGAAGACTCTGTTGAATGAATGGGGTGCATTACAACAGAAAGTCAAGGTGACAGGCTTAGATTAAACTAATACACCAACAATAGTATAATTAGTCAAGTACTAACAGCAAACCACACTTGGATTGAAACCTAGAAATAGCTTAAAGTAAAAGGAAATCCCATAACAATGCATTGGTTTGATAATAACAAAGAATGATTTAATGAAAGAATAAACATTCAACATGCATTCACATTTCATGTGAAGTGCTCTTGGCTGTTAAGAGTCAAGAGCTCTTCACATGAAAGTACCATGTTTCCAACTCTTTCACAGATGATCAACTGAAGGAGCCTTATTAATAGCTATACAGGGTTGTTGCATTGTCCTTCTGAGACATCTATCCACTTGAATTATACTCAATTGACATAAGTCTGCATTTTCCTGCTGCTGCATTAGCCAGCCTGAACACAATGGGTCAGATGCTCAGTGGGTGAGAAGCAGTTTACACCAGCTAAAGAACTGGCCCATAACCTTCAAAAGCTTTTATTTAGTTAACTATAGAGTTATTTAGATACAATTCAATCCTCTGGTATAAATTTTAATACTACCTACCGTTCCCTCTCAATGTTGAGCACACTTTCATACGAGTGCAGAATAAATGCGACTGGAGGACTGCATGAAGTAATAAACATGATACATTTTACCTGTAACAAAAGTTACCCTGTGGAGAATTTTGTCAGAAATACATCAACAGTGAGATGACAAGAAACAGCTTCCTAGAAACTGATCATAAAAGGGGCAACCAGTTAACAGCCCTTTGCAACCCTCTGCTGTTTATATTTCCCAAGACAACTTCTCTCAGGTTTGCATGCCATCTTAACAGAATAGCAGGATCTGGAGCCAGTGTCTTGCATGAAAGTAACAGTTAGGTATGTTTATGCCCATTAATTCTGATTTTTGATGCTTTCTTATAACAGCTGGTTATGAATTTATTTTTTTTTTTTCCACTTATGGTGGAGACTTCAGCTCCTAGCACTATCTTCAACCAAACAATGCCATTTTTCTCATAAGGAAGATATACCAGACACCTGATCTAGGTGAACTTTATAAATAATCTAGGTATTATGATATCTAGTGGCTATCATGTTCAGTTCCAAAAACCCTATGGATTCTCTTTCTTTTCTTTTTTTCTTTTTTTTGCAGCTGGCTTATGATATTTGGCAGATAGAAAATCCTCAGGCTGTAGAAGTGCCACTCCTACATCCTGCATTCTGCCCAATTTAATTAAGGTTTAGCGATGTATTAAGTGGTAGAAAGGAAAAAATGAAAAACAAAACCTGAAAAGGAGAGAGAAAAAAAAAAAAAAAAAGAAAAAGCCACCACATTTCTCTTCCCTTTCTTGCATTAATAAAGAAAATTCTGACAGTTAACTAAAGTTAATGAAGATCCTAGAAAAATTTTTTCCAAAGAGCAGAAAGGCATTGCTGAGAATTCCTAGTACACATTGCTGGGGATTCCTGAAAGCAGGTTGAAGAGATGAATAAAAGGAAGTTCTTCTGGTAATATCTGCACATCCAACACGTGGCTTCAGCACCCTAAGCCCAGAGGCAGCATGCTACAGCTCTTAGGCGTAAGGGGCAGAAGGGAGAACGGGTAACTACACTGTAGTTGTAAACTCCAGGATCAATGCCTGTCCCTGCCTCAGTGTCTTGCCTCAACGTTTCCTAAACCATTTGAGCTTTCAATGAAAACAAACAAACCAAGCAAATACAGATTTCTGAGACAAAATTTTGTTTTCTGGCTTCAGCTTTTCTTTCTCAGGACTTTGTGTTTCAAGAGAAAAATCAGATGCATTTAGGAAAAATAGACAAAAGTGCCTTTCGTAAAGTCAACAGAATGTGTTAACAGCACTAAGTACCATCTTTAAAACTCCAATCCCATACTTTTCTACTCAGTCCTTTCCTTATTCATTTCATAAGAGGGCCAAATCTGTTAATGAATGTTAATAAATTCTGATACCTACAACTGATTCCTTTCCATTCTTTTTTTCAAGGTTTTATGAGTCATACCTTCACCACAGATATATGGGAAAACTTTACCATCACTGCAAAGATTGCTCCAACGTTATTAATTGCATATTTATTATACTAAGGTTATGCTAGTTTTTGACACTTTAACAATGGTATAGTTCAGAGCCAGGTTGCTATGAACAGTCAAGGAATATTGGATTTGTAACTGCCATAGTGCTTTTAATCTTGCTGCTGCTGGAGCAGTAGTGAGAATTTTTTTTGACAGAAAACTATGATAGGTGAACACCTAAGAAGAGCTGGTTCAATGCCTTTATCAAATCTCAGCACCTGATGCTCGGCAGTTGTTTCTAAAACAAAGCTATCCATGGGAACATAGAGATATCAGGTGCCCAGACCAGATTTAGTCCATTGTTCTGGTTCTGACCATGAAGACTACCAAGTGCTTAAGGAGCAGGATAACTCCTATATAGAACATGAAAAAACAATTTGCCAGCATGAAAAATTCTCCCTAATTCCAGTGAGAGTCATGTATACTCTGAGATATGCAAATCTAGTTATTTCTCAAAAAGATTTTCAATTTTCTTTTCTCATTTTCTACCCTTCTAAACTCAGTTTTACAATAATTTCAAATTGCATCGTTTCAAAGAAGTATTTCTAGGAAGTAAATTAATCTAAATAAATTTTTAACCAGCATCAATCTCAAACACTTCATAAGTAACCAATGCTTTTAACTGTATCATAAAATCTTTGGAAGAAGAGCAAAGAAGACATTCAGTTCTATCTGATTTTTACATATGCTGTTATTGGATTTGTAGTGTTACATTTACATATTTATTTTCTAGTTTTTTAAATGTTTAAATTGTATTTAAAATCCAAAAGCATATTCAGGAATGGACTAAAAAAAAAAATAACCTAGAAAAAAGAAAAACAGAAAGACTGAATATCCCAACAGTTCCATACTGCTAAAATAAAGCAATAATCAACATCACAGAGAATAAATAAAATTAAACAAAGTTAAGATAAGCTATAGAAGTTATTTTGCAAGAATTGTGTCAATTTTACCTCAAAATGAAAAAAAAAAAAAAAGTAAAAAATTTAGAAAAAGCTATTTTCTGTAAGACTTTTCTTTCTGTAACTGAAATGTATATATTTTATAGGTTTACTTTCAGGGTGAAATTGCTTTTACAATTGCAGGTGCATGAAGATGAAAATATGGCCCAAATCACGTGTGAATTCTTGAGATTAGTGCATCATTTCATGGACTGTTGAACTTGTCTTTCATATATCTATATGTGTTTTATAGCAAAGACACAGAGCACCTCTATGTTATATTCTAAACATTCAAAGTGTTTGCACGGATAGTGATCTTTCCAACTTCTATTAAATATAATCACACAGTCACAAAGCTGAAAGTTTAAAATGGATCTGAGCTTTCATTACTGTTTTTTATCAGAGATTCTTGATGCCTGACAATCTGCTTCCATGGAAATAGTTTTCCATATGAGGAAATATTGTCCTATGCAAATACCTCCTGGGAATTTTCTTATTTCACAGATAAAAACTATGTAGCAAATTCCTCTGTATTTTATTGATCAGACTTACTGAAAAGAAATCGGATGAATCTTAAAAATTCTCCTAGCCCCAATTTGATAACCTGTTGTACATGATTGAATTCAGTAGTAGGAAAGGGAGGAAAAAAAAGGTGCTTTTTACCTAATCCTAACAAACATTGAAAAATGCTGTTAAAATAGTCTATAGTTTCAGCATGTCCCTACTAGCCCCTGCAAAGTCTAATCCATAGCAGTGGATTTGTGTCAGCACAACAACAGGAGGTGGGAGAAAATTATTTTTTTTTTTAATTTTTTAGAAAAATAACAGCTCTGTTTCTCTTAGATATACATTTCCCTGCACACTTACTAGAGGACTAATTTTGAAGGCTGTGGAAAAGAGGTGCGGAACATCTGCATGGGAACATGGTCTCTTTTTTTTTCCTTCCCCCCCTCCTCCTTTTTTCTCTAATTTGCATTATGTGCCATGGAAATACAGTACAGTGGAAGGCTTACTTCTGGGAAAATGAGCAAAGAGTCTGTAAGTTTGTATATCCAAAGGCTATTTTAAGAAGGTTGTAGTGAATGGGTACATTCTAAGACCATCTGAGAATAACCCCAACATGAATTAAACATGAGTATTAGTTGCTTAAAGTTTTGCTGGTATTGCAACAGAATGTGAATGATTGCTAAGTATAAAAGGACAGCAGATTATTAAACACGAGCAGGCTGGCTAGACCTCAGAAAAAAAAATACTAAACCTTATGAACAACAACAATACAGGCAGATGGTAGAAGCTGCAAAGCACTTTCTAACCAGTGATACGACTTCTATAACACTGCTATGTGTATTTAATACAACTCAGAACTTAAAATGCTTTGGCTCTATCGTGTTTCCCTGTCTTTATCATTTGGTTCCCTTTCTTTCACTATTCTATATGTATAAGTAGCTGGTCATAATTTTTCCTGTCATTAATAGAAAAACAAACATTAGATTTAAAACAAGACTGAAAGTTACATTAGAAAGTGAATTATATCTCAAATCTTGAAAGAACATAAATTGGTTACGTGGGTAAGAATATGATTGTCACACTATTTCAAAATGATCTTGCATTTCTCTGCAGATAGATCTTTCAAACTATTAAGAAACTCTGTGCATTTTTGTTACATCTAAAAATAGGGAGACATTCAGATATGGAGGTGGAGCAGACGTACCCTTATGCACACTTGAATAAACGTTAGTGATATGAGAAATTGTAAGAACTCACTGCAAAAAGAACTGCATCCCTATATGGGCAATTAAGAGGAATAAAAACATGTTTGCTTCTGCTGCTATTTAAATAAAATTAACTTAGATGCAATAAAAAAGGTGGAAGCTGAAAAACACGTGCATGTCAGTTCCATACTTAGGGGAAAAAATAAGTCATTATACATATACTCTGTACTATTTTTCTCAAATGTATTATAAACTTCTCATAAAAACCCAGCACATTCTAACCAGTGCATTACTTGCTCTAATTTCTTGATGCATCTATAAAGAGCTTATTGCAATTTTTATAAAACAGTCCTAACATTAAAATTTATATATATAAATACTCTCATTGGCTCTTTAGAAGTCTTCTGCTTCAGAAGAACACCATAAGACACGAAGTGTGGAGGCTGAATATGAAACATTCCACTGGTGGCAAGCACCAAGGGCAGAATGTCGAAACCTGCCTCTGGTTGCTTGCCCATGCTGTAGTAGGAGAGCAGCGACTAACCAGAGCATGTGACACAAAGAGCAGTAATGAGGACAAGGTCCCTTGAATTTCTTCCCAGTAATGTGGATCTTTCTTGTGTTGCAGCTGGCCAAGCAGGGAGCAGGGGTTAAGCCCAGTTCTTCTTTCTGTCTGCAGATAATCAGTGGCAAAGAAAATATAAGCCCAAAGGAAACTGGTAAAAATAATTATGCCATACTGAGAAGCAAAAAAAGAAATCTTCAGGAAATCATTCTCCTCCCCTACCATCCCAGCCTTCCTGAATTTTAATGATGAGGCTGTGTTCTTCTGTAATGTTTTCTTCCATGGCAGCACCACTGTTTGCCTTGCTATGACCTCGGAGTAAGCAAACTGAGTTGTTACTACAGTAAGCCATGTCAAAATAATGACAGCATTGAATTTGTAACTCATTCTTATAAAGCATCTGATATTTATAAGTAAAGCTTAGATTAATTCAAGTTCTCTATATTTAACAATCAGAAGGTTTTTGTTATGTGTAATGTGCCATATAGTATGAATCACAGATTAAATTACAGATGCACATGGCATACAGTTTAGACTAGTCACCACAACAATAAGTCTATGCTCACTTTTTGTGATCAATCAAAATGAATCACCAATCCACTATTTAAACTTCTATCGTGTAGTAAGTTTGTAATTAAACTAAACTAATTAACATTTTATCCTCATAACAAAAATGCGTTTATTCTGTTTATGTGGAATTATATACATATTTCCTGTATAACATCTGCAGGATCCCTTAAAATTCAATCTTTCTTTAAGAATATTTTCTGTAATAAATATCAAGTTGCTTAATAAGATATTATTTATCATTTAAAAAAAAAATCTTTTGAGAAACAAACCAAAATTATACACTCAGCTAACTCCAGCCTCCTGGTCCAAGATTGACAATTGTTTGAAAACCATATATTTGATATCTAAATCATGTTCAGTGGCTTTTATTCGTGATTGCAGATTGATACAGTCCTCTCTGAAAAATATATTTATCTTTTGCAACACTCATCAAACACTAAATACCTAACTAGGTTGCAAGAAGAATCTTTAATTCCATCATTTTGCTCTGGTAATTGCTTTTGCTTCCTTATGTTTAACTAGAGTAAATTAACTATAATTTTAAATTTCTCTTGACACTTGCTATCTGACATTGTACAAAACACGAACAAGGTTGTGAATACTGAGAAAGGTAACTGTAAGGAGATTAAACTACAAGAGTATATTCTAAAAGGCTGAGGCAAATGCAGAGAATATTTAGAATTCTATCCCTAAATCAGTTTCCCAGTTCTCAGGTACCACATATTGTATCTGAATATTTGAGTGGAAACAAAAGTTATTGTCAAATAAAGTGAAAAATTCACCATGACTAGAAAAAATGCATTTTCTCAGTCACTTGCTGTTAGCAGAGTCCCACACTGGGAAGAAGCAAAAATTCCAAATATTGTTCTTCAAAACAAGGAGCAAGTGACTCTTGTCTCTGTAGAAGACTGTTCCTTTTAAAATGTCCACTGCTGATATAAGTTGCTGACAAATTAAGCATTCTCTTCTGACTTTTTTTAGCCTTTAATTTCACAGAATTTATGTACTGGTCTTCTGAAATGCATGAAGTGTTGCAGGTCTGAGATGGGGAAGCCTTTGTTTGCATACTCAAAAGCAGCTGTATACATACGTCTTGAATGCTATCACCTGCCTATATAGTTGATAGAATTTACATTTGCAGACCTCATTTGGCCAGGTGTTCTCACACACAAAGGGAACCTGTGCAAGGGTTATTCTGAAATCAAGAAGATGGAGGTTTACCTAGGAGAGTTTTAAATGCTGGCAGCAGTCACAGCAGTGTGCATGGTACTAAAGAATTATCTTCACAGGATCTCAACAACAGCAAAAAAAAATATTGATCCAATTTTGTTATTATTACTTTTGTCCTAAACAAGTGGTGTTTTTAAACATGTCTTTCTTTTGTCTTGTTTGTTTGGTTGGTTTTCTTTTTTGGGGGGAGTGGGAGAGGAAGAAACGGAAGGGTTCATTAGCACTTTGAAAATGAGAAAAGAATAATTAGTTAAAATAAATACAACTTACTCTTTCCACCAGCTTCTCTAAACAATCTTTTTAACAAGTTTAAATGCATTTTGCTTCCAACTGGGATGAGTATTTACTGCTTGATTTTAAAACACAGTGCCTAGGGATTATGTTCTCTTCCAAGATATAAACGAAGCTCTCAATCTCTACAGTAGAGTGGCATAGAGAGGGCAGAATATCCTAAAGGATCATGAGGATCATTCTCTCTCTTTTTGGAGGCTTGCAATAAGGAATGAAATACCTAAAATCAGTCTTAGCTGCAACAGTAAAAAAAACAACAACTGGATATTTACAAAGCCTCAAAATAAGTGACCTAATTTGACCAACAGTAGTATAGCTATGCTTCATACTTACTTAGAGAAGACAGCAGGCATTTTCTGAAACTAAGTTATAGACTACTATTACTAATTAATATTGTCCTTCAGGCAACAGAGTTCTTACATTTTTATTTTTTCTAGGTAAATATTCATTATTAATGTTTGAAACTGCTTAGTCCATACTGAAAAGACATTTTTAAATAAATAAATGGTATCTACATTATGTTTTTACTGAGACCTTCAAAGTCAATATCTTTTTTTTGTGTTGCACACATAGAACAACTGTGGGGCATGATTTTGGTGTTAAATAATGTATGTTATTCATAAACTGAAGTATTCATATGATAATTAAGGTTCTATGCATGCTGCACAAGAGGAAGAGCAGAATCTTACAAGTGTGTAAAGTGTATGTGTTTATATGAAAGACTGAGAGAAGACTGAAAAAAGTAAGAAGTGATAGTCTGGAAAAGTCAAGGAAGCCAAGGCGTTTTTTTTTTTTTTTTTTTTTTAAATATATAAATATATATATATATATATTTTCAGGTGGATGTTTCAGGATAAGCATAATAACTGTATCTCTGAAGAGGAGCCCGAAAGTGGTAAAGGTACTGAGAAACTAAACATCACAGCATCTAGAGAGTGGTTCACTGGGTATTTTAAAAGTACAAATGAGATCAATACTTAGTAGACCAATGTGAAGGCTCACTTATTTCATTAATATAAACTAACCTATGTAAAATGTAACATTAAGCTGTTCAGGCCATATTATGTGTAGATTTTTCTGCACAGAAATCCTGAGGGATTGCTTTTTGGCTTAGGCATCCAAGTACAACTAAAGTTCAGCTCTCAGTGTCCTCAGTCACTCACCAGATCACCTTCCTCTATGAAAAACTCATAACCACTATCTGTTCCTTGCAGCTTCCTACTTTTTGCAGTACCAAAACTCATATTCTGAAACCCAGAGAAACTCTTGTCCAGATCAAAGCTTTATCCTGTAGAGGCTGCTTGCTAGCTCACAGTCTTTGATCTCTTGTGTCACTGATTACTCTTTTACACATCCAGAGCAGGCAGGAAGCATAACTCCAGCTTTTCCTTTAGGAACCAGCCCAGACACTTCACCCCTCTTATTTTCCCCTTGTCAGTGTGTTTTCCCACACCATTCTTTCCCCAGCATCCCAGAAGCACATCCCATGTACCTGAATGCACCTAACAGAGGTGGCCATCAGACACAGCAGATTGTGCAGCAATTTCCAGGTTCTGCTTCTAGATCTTGTAGGTCTTCTGGGAACATCTTTGGGGATCAGTAAGTGACTCCTGTGAATTCTCTGGAGAAACTACAGGTGCCTCCTGCTGCCAGGAACAGTTAGCTCCCTGGGGGCTGTCACCTTATGGAAGCTCTAGCAAACTAATTGTCAGCTGTTCTTTATGAAGGGATGTTTGAGCTTTTATTCATAAGACATGATCACCAGCACCTAATGGGTGCTGACACGTGAAAGACCTCAATTCAGAGCTTCAGGAGGATGCATATCTCCAAGTCTGAGGAGGCCTGGAGAAGAAGGGAGGAAGGGAGAAATAGTATTCTTGCCTGACGAAGGTGTTATGTTGGTGGTGGGTTTGTTGTCAAGTAAAGGAGATGTGGGAGGAGGACAGCAGAATGTATGTACAGTGTCTGAGATGAGGAAAAAGAGATTGGTCAGATATTTTCTGAGATTCTGTAGCTACAAGATTATCAACTCTCAGCCTGTACTGGGGGAAGGACAGGCAAAGTCTGTCCTTACTAGACTGGGAAACAGAGAGCTCTGTGATGCAAAGGCTGGACGTTTGTGAC
>JBCJKH010043375.1:0-29534 GCA_039877255.1 Loriculus beryllinus
TTGTGTGCAGTTCTGGTGTCCTCAACATAAAAAGGACATGGAACTGTTGGAACAAGTCCAGAGGAGGCCATGAGGATAATAAGGGGACTGGAGCATCTCCTGTATGAAGAGAGGCTGAGAGAGTTGGGGCTGTTCAGCCTGGAGAAGAGAAGGCTGTGTGGAGATCTCATAGCAGCCTTCCAGTATCTGAAGAGGGCCTATAGGGATGCTGAGGAGAGACTCTTCATCGGGGACTGTAGTGACAGGACAAGGGGTAATGGGTTCAAACTTAAAAAGAGGAAGTTTAGATTGGATATAAGGAGGAAATTCTTTACTGTGAGGGTGGTGAGGCACTGGAATGGGTTGCCCAAAAAAGTGGTAAATGCTCCATCGCTGGCAGTGTTCAAGGCCAGGTTGGACAGAGCCTTTTGTGATATGGTTTAGTGTGAGGTGCCCCTGCCCACAGCAGGGGGTTGGAACTTAAGGTCATTTCCAACCAAAACCATTCTATGATTCTATAATTTACTGTGCGGTGAGGGGGGCAAGAGAAGCCGCATTCTGTGTTTGAAAAGGTAGACCCTACCACAACACAAATTATAATAGACATGACTGCCCTAGCTTATATGTAGTCCAAGTTCTGATTATTTTTATTGTGCTGTCCCACTAACACTGGTGTAACCAGGAGGAAACTTGGATTCATTTCTTCTTGCTTTTTCCCTCCTATAGCTGAGAGGGTAAGAGACCTGAGAGGAGGGAATAGTTGTGAAGACAACCTCAGGATTCAGACATCACCTGCGTGTCTGTCCCTGGACACTTTGCTACATTTTGTTAACTGGATTCCAAGAGCTTCCTATTTGGGGCCTGACTTCTTCAGGCAGGTGGTTTATATTGTGTGATGGGAGTGTGAGGATTAGATTTAAACTTTTGTTCTTGTCACTGGCATTCTGTCTGTGTTGGTCTGGACAAACAGTGCCAGCAGTTTCCCCATTCCTGCATTCAGCCAAGTGGAGATTACCAATATGCTTTTTTAAATGTCTCTGTCTGGTATTGTGTGTTGTGGAGTTTTGGCTTCCTAAAAAAAGCTTCTCTGGATCTGTTAGTACATGATAAATCCTTCTCAGACCTTTTAAGCTTGCAGCTTATTGCCTGTGTAGACTGCAGTAATGCTCAAGGGGGTGTTACAGTTCATTCTTCTGTGTAACTGCCATAACCAAGCATCAAAATAGAATTTCCAAAATTTTGTTTGGAATGTGCAGGGATGTTTTATAATCAACCTTAAATAGTCGTGTGGCAATTCAGTTGCTTCTCTTAACTCTTTTGCATGTTTTGTGGCAGTGTTTTTTTTTATACAGTGTTGCTTTTTAAAGGCTACTTGGTTCAGATAACTTATTTTGCCATTTTCTTACCTGAATAGGCAACTCTAGTAGTCAACCGGAAGGTTCTTAAATCTTCCAGGATGTTTTTTCCCTAGTGTATCGTGTGCAAATCAGATGCGATGGAGTTCAGCAAAAACTATTAACAGTTTTGAATGAAGCAAAGCGGAAAGCAGAGCAGGAGCAGAAGGCAGGTTTTCCTCTCTCTTTGAGAAGACCTGGGTTTGGCAGGTAGCAGAATTGTTTTTTGCATGTAATCAGATAAGAGTGTATCGGAATGACTATAATCTGTGTTACTGGCGGAAGTGATTCCCATCTGTTAGTGGTGTTAGGGATGTGCAATACCCCTGCTCTCTAAACTTGTGCAGCACAGGAGCATTTAGAGCAACATTGCAGTCTCTAAAGGCATTTGCTAAAATCATGGGAGAAAGTCATGCAGTGCAATACTGCATGATGAAAAAACCCCCTCTCGTTAAGCCCTCTAGTTCTTAATGAACTTTACAAGATGATGGGTATTTTGTTTGTTTCTCCTTACTCATGAGGTCAGCTTCCTTTTGTACAGATTGTTACCAAGCTGTTTACTATGGATTTTCTTTATGCTGTGTCACCTTGTGCTGAGCTGGGGAATAATTTTAAGTAGCAATCTGAGCTGATTAGGAGAAAATTCAGGGCTTGTGTTGCAGGAAGTACTTGGTCTTGATGCCGTCATAGTAAGCATGTAGTAGGTACTGATATTTATTTATTTATTAAAAAGAGTTTCTTGTCATCATTTTACCCCAGCTGTGGATCTGTCACAGGGTATACTTGTACACTTGAATCACCTTGGCTTGGTTGTAAAAGAGTGAGCATCCTGAGAAGAGAACTTCCTTCCTCAGGTCTCATTTGGATCCTAGCTGGACTGAAGGAACTGCTGATGGAATGTGATATTTGGGCTTCGATAATAAATGTGAGTGAGTCATCTTGCAGATCCAAACTCCTAGCCTTCTGCTTAGTATTCGGTTTTCCCCTTTCACTGGGTGCTGTGTATTCCTATGTTGTCACCTATGTACATGCCAGCTGTATCTGTTGGTTCAGAAAATTGTTTAGTTACACAGCCGTAAGGACAGAACAATATTGAAGTCTGGAGCCATTGTTTGTATTTCACAGTTTTGATTCCTAAATGAATGCAGAACGTATGTTACTCCTATTTCTATCTACGGGTGTTTAAAAGTAACAGCTGACACTGTACGTTATCTGTGTTCAAAACGGTAATGTGGTTGAAAGAATATCAGAGAAGTGTACATGTTTAAGGCTTGGAAACAAGCTCCATAAAAGTTAACTCTTGGTGCATATTCAAAACTGAATTTAGTGGAAGTAACCAAATACCTCTTGTTGTAATAACTCTCTGAAACATTGCCCTTGCGCCAAGTCAGCATAGGTGTCCTAACAAATGCATTAGGAAGAATAAGGTTTGCATAAAGAACTAAATGCAACCCAACAGTGACCCTATTAAGACAAATAAAACTCTCTTTCTGTTGTTCTGATGAGTTGAGACTGAATGTGACAGGGAAAAGGATTACAGTGGTTGACTTTATTTCCAGGAAATGACTAACATACATTTTGCAGAGCATAAAACGGATATTGCTCAGTTTGTGACCTGCTTCCTTGTAAAAGCATCTTGAAACAGGGATTGGTTTAAATCTGTTTTGACGTACAGTATTGTGTGATGCCATCTTGTCACAAAGGCATGCGATGTGCCATGATGTATAAATAACCCGGTGTGTCAAAGGTAATTCGAGACAATGTGTCAAATATTTAATGAAGTGCAGAATCTTGTCCCAGGTACCTGGTATATATTTGGGAGCAGGTATCTTGAGCTGAAAATGCGTCAGAGAGGTGATAAGTAATGTAATACTCCCTAGCACATACTGCAGAGCTACTCTGCACAGTAAAATACAACCAGCGCTGCATGTCAGCAGCATCTTATTTGTAACTTTGAAGCTTAGATATGCAGACAGGAAAATAGGTTAATATGCACTTGGCCGACCTGCTTTGTGCATGTTGTGGGGGAAGAAAGTTGCTTTTAGTATCCTCTGTGGAGTAATTTTAATGATTAGTTCACGTATCAGTTTTCAAGATAACTATAGAATAGCATGCAGAGGGAAATGGTTTTATTCCTTTGGGAGCACTGCTTCTTCCCTGGAGGTGGGCTTAGCCAGATGCCAGCCTCAGGCAGCATGGCACGTTTTGTGCTTCAACACAGGGTTGAGGTATCCTGGAGCTGAGGGCAGCCCTGAGAGGGAGATAGCTTTGGGAGGTGCTGACAAGGGAAGGAGGAGCTGTGTCATGCTCCTGGAGCTTGACAGAGGCCTGGGTGTGGGTGGCAGAGGTGGATGCTGGCCCCTTGCTCAGAGGAAAGGGTTTCTGTCTGGGTTTCCCTCTGATCTGGGAATGAAACCCCACAACAGGGAGTTCCCCTCTGTGTATTTATGTGGGAAAGGAGATCCACAAAGTCTTTATCTTACACTTGCCTATGCAAAAATGCAAAGGGCAGAATTATTTTCTCCATTTTCTTTTTTACTGAGGCAGAAGCTGTGATTGGTGTCTGAACGCATGCATGTTGAAGGCTCCAGCAATATTTCTAATGCTATTTTATGGGAAATGCTGAAATGTGATAATATCTCAAAGACTTCTTTTTAAATATTTAAACATATGCCACTGAACCTGTGTATAGCTACTTCTTCAGCTACTAACTGGCTTAATGAATGGATTATATTATTAGTAACGTGTGTAGAAACATCTTCAAAGTCAGTTATGGAGTCAAAATTTTGTCTCACATTTATGTTTATCATGCATTAATAGAGAACAGAAGGAATTACAGAGCAAGGTGAAACATTTTTGTGTGTTGTTCGCGCTGCTCTCCTCTTACAAAGGTAAGTCCAAGGTTCAACCTGACGTTCAATAAAATACACAGATGACTTCACTCTGTGTTTGACAGACTTTTTTGACTCAGCTTTCTCTAACGGAGTATTTGTATGCATCCTTCAAATGGTTGGGTAAAGCAGGTAGTTACACGAAGCAATGCCAATATGAAACTCCTTTGCACTTTGAGGTAAAGCTCTTTGGGTTCTTTGACAAGTAAAACATTCAATAATTCAACAGGACGTAAGTGACCCAGAACTTCATAGGATAAGTGTTCATAAGGTGATCTGGCTCATTAGAAGTCTTAAGCCAGTGTAACTACAAACACTGGCTTCTGGAAAATAGTTGTATAATTATTGCAATGTTTCTCTTAGTTCACTTCTTTCTAAGATAGATAAATGAATGGCATATGCAGTATAGCAGGTCTATATTTACATACAAGATGTAATTCAAAAGTAAATATTGATGCAGATATATAATAGGATTTTAGTCTAATAATTCCAGTACACAAAGGGAGTGTGAACCACTGTTTTTCAGTTTTATTCGTTCTACTGAAGTAGCATACAGGCAAGCAAAGAATGACAAGGCTTTCCTTGTCGTGCAGCCAGTATACCAACCCACATGCAGAATTTATTCGCAGTGTGCGTGTAAGAGAGAATTACTGGTACTTCTACCAAGTAGAAAGCAAAACTTGCTTTGTTACTTTGACTTTCCTGCTAGGTATCAACATACTGTAAGGTTGTGATCAGTGTGCTTCAGATGAGTTCAGGAAGCCTTCATTATATTTATTTTTAATGACTGTTTCTCTAATGAGAAAAATACACCTTTGTCATACTGAGAAGCAGCTCGTGGTTTGAATCCAAATTTTCTACTTTCCTCATGTTTTTTTTTCTGTTGTCTAATATTTTTATTAGAAATTACGCCACATACAGGGTGGATAAGAATGTGGTTTTTAATTTTGGAGGAGGAAGTGAAGCCAAGCAGTGGGTTTTTTTATCTTTGTCTGGTTTATTTAATTTTTAAGCGATTATTTAATTATTCTGCTTTACTGGGGGAAAATCTCCAGGAGAAAGAGAGCTTTTCTCTTTTCTACAAGGTCTGGGTAATTTAAACTGAAAACTAATAGATTGTTCTGGACTTAGCCATTAGAAACTAGTATTGATAACGTATTATCTTTCATAATTAGAATTAAGTAAAAAGGCAACATTTACTTATTTATCCTACAGACCTGTATTAACATGAATAGTCTCTGTCAAGTATATCTGCAGTCTCCTTTCTGTTTTTAGAGATAGGAGCCTAATTTCTAATATCCATATTTCTAATATTTCTTAATTGATACGTTTGAATTTTAAAAATATTAACAGTGCAAATGGCTGTTTTGTGTCTGGTGGTGTCATTGTTTCTTGTTAAGGCTTCTTAAAATTCATTTGCAGTGTTCTGTCTTTTCCCATGTTTACAGATTGGTGAGAAAGGGGACATAAGAAGGAATTACCTTTATTTTCAAATGGGTGGTTGAGTATTGACATACCCGAATACATGCTTAGTCATGTATTCTGCTGTGATGCTGATGAGTTTCGCTTGGCACACCCCAGCAGATGCAGTCCCTCCCCTGTTTTCAGCAGAGCCATCTTCTCTGTGGTGCAATTGTAGATGACTGGATTTGTTTTACAGCAGTGACAGAGTGTAATGATAACCTTGCCAATGCTGCGAGGAGGTAGAAACAGCTAAACTTTTTGCTTGTGTAGCATGTATAAAAATTCTGCTCAAGGAACTGTGACTTGAAGGTTTTGGTCAGTGTCACAAAACTGTCTTGAACTTCTGTAGGAAAATGGCAGTGAGGTTCAGGCTAAAGGTTCTTTTTAATTCTACCAAAATTGTATTTTAGTTGCTCATTCAGGTTTTTTGCCTTTACCTGATTTTTCTCTCCTCTAAGCCTATATTGTAGATGATGTTCCTAACACTTTTGATTAAAATTCTGGCAGTAAACTTTCAGCTTTAAAGCTGTTAGATGTGCTAATGTTCAACCTTGTATGGAGGTAGGCAAGAATGTGGATAAATCCATTTGAGAACTGCTTTGGTAATTGTGTTGGCAACTGGTTTTTCTGTCTGGGAAATATGAGCATGTTGGATTTATTGTACTACTTAACGCATGAAGTGTCTGTGCCTATAAGGTCATGGCAGTCTGTCACAGCCTGGGTAGACTCGACTCCATGAGGTAGTGCCTGTGAGTGCTGTGCGCTTCCTCTGCCTGCTCAGGCATATTGTAGATCCAGGGATGTGAAGCCCCATTAGCAGTGACTGTGCTGAGCGTCTTTGGTTGAGATCTTTGCCCCTGCCTGTTGGGCGTATGCCTGAAGTAGATTTACTAGTCTGACCTTTTAACCCACTGATGACTAATAGACCTCTGCCAGAGCATTATTAGACGTGGTTACTCCGGCGCAGCCCTGCCAGTAAAGATGAGGTAAAAGGAGTGACCACGTAAGTGCAGCTGCCCCGACAGCAAGAAGATGAGCTGTAATGGGCCTGTACAAAGCTGTCAGCTTCTGTTTTTAGAGAGGAAGGGTGCTTTCTGCCTGATGTTGCGCTGGCCTATTTCGGAAATAGTCTGACCTGAAAATACCCAGGTGAACTGTTCATGCATTGCCGTACACTGTTTGTCAAGATGCCTTCAAGAAATAGGCTCTGCAAAACTTGATTCATAATGAGTTGATATGTTGAATATTAGGAATCCCATGAAGTGATATCTTCTACACTTTTTTTCTAGTAATCTTCCTCAGACCCAATTTATATATTCAAAGTGGTTTCTCACATGTGCATCTTACAGGCCATAATAGGAGAGATTGTGGTGGCCATTCATGGAAGTCAACATTTGTAACTTGCATCTCTTTACATTTTTGTTAGTTTTCTTCTTCTATGCAAACATATGGCATCTTTTGTTGCAGTGGGAAAAAAAAAAGGGCTAATAATTGAAGAATCCTATCATGTCAATCACAGAAAGTTAGGAATAAGCTGTTCTGGATGTCACTGACTGGCTGCGTTAGGTCATCTGGTAAGGAAGCACTTTGTTACTAAGGCATTTGAATTTTTCTTGCTGTGCTGTTTCCCCAGCGGCAGTGTGCTGGTCGCCTTCACTGGCAGGACTGTTGGGCAGCAGTAGGCAGAGGTCTGAGAACACCAGCAGTATGTGGTAGGGTGAGGACTTTGGACTGTGGAGCACAGATAAGCCATCACATGGAATACAACAGAAGAGTTTTTCAGGAAAGGCTCCACATCGTAGTGGCAGCAGGAGCTATGGGAAATGTGCTTACAAGCCAAATCACTGTAATACGTGCTTGTGTGTATGTGCATGAGTGTGGTTTTAAATATGGCATTTAAAGGCAGCAGATTAATCTGGCTAGAAAGGAGCCTGTTTTTCTTGGGTGCAGACCAGGGGTATGTCTGATGGACCTTGTTTGAAAGGAATTCCCTGAAGTTGGTAGTATCAGTGAAGAAGTCATGGTCAGTCTAGCTTTGATAGACACACGAAGTCTGACAGCCCTCCCATCCTGCCTAGCTGTACCAGAAGCACCACCAAAGAGACACTGATGTTGAAAGCTTTTGCTGTGGTAATCTACCCGACACACAGACGAGGTTCTGGAGTATTTGAATTTAGTGTATTTCATAGTTACCTGTGCTTGGCAGGAATGAGGGCAGGGGTAAAAATGCTTGCGTTGTACCTTGAAGAAATGTACTGATACTGTGACTATTGCAGTCATTTCCTGGCTCCTTCTCATAAGGATTTCCAATTTAGAACTGCATTAGGGAAATATCTTGAATAGTTTACAAGCTTTATTATTTTCATGCTGCTCTTGTTTCTTTTTTTTTTTTTTTCCCCTTTAGGCTACTGGTTTGAGAGTTGTCTTTTAAGTAGTATCTGGCTGTAGTGTGCCTTGATGCAAAAGGAAGCACTGTTCCCTGAAAACTTTGCTTCCAGAGCCAATTAAATATCATTTAAACTTGTTCCATACATCTTTCTCTCAAAATTATTTCATCTGAGGTTTAGCTTGTATGTTAACTCAGTCCTTTTTTCTTTGGCAGGGTGAGCTCATAGTATGAGCATTATATTCACTTGGAAGTGGTGTGCCAACTGTTCAGAACTTGTGGTGTATGCCTTTTTTCATCTGTTCTTTTTCTTCTTTCCATACGATAACTGCACAATACCTGAAATTCAGTTGTGATCACAAGCCTGGGGGTGCAGCATGCAATGGAGAACCTGTTTTTAAATTCAGTTCAAAATTGAAAGGGGAAATACTGCAATTTTAGGTTCATCATAATTCAGCTTTTACTTCAGGAAATATAACTCCCTTGCTTTATGTAGTGTATCACTTGCTTATTCTCTTTGGTAGTAGTTCTAAGCAATTGTTTGGGAGGAGAAAAAATAAAAATATTCATGTAACTTTAAGGAAAGAAAGAAGTCCCAGCCGGAAAGAAAGGCTGAGGAGCAAACCCCATCCAACAGTAACTCCAGAGTTCATTTTTCTTTTCTCTCCCTTCACCACAATGCTTTACAAAGCTGAAAGGTACAACATGATCTTTAGGGATGTTTCTGCCAATTTGGTTTTTCTTTGCTGTGGAGTAGTGAGTGATGTTGCATGAGGGCCTTGACCTGCTCATCCCAAACTAGCATGTACCACTACACTGTGACAGAGTCAATGCAGAATTTGATGTGGTCCAAATGCAGATCCACCCTCCTCTGCCTGCACCTATCCATTACCAGCTACCTCCATGCTGGTGCCTCAGCCATAAGTCAGGCTCAATACAGCAATGGCAAAGCCAGATGCCAAATGCAGTTTAGTAAGAAAGTGCAACACAACTAAAGGCTAGTTCAGTGCTGGTTTTGTGGCTGTATGAACACTCAAAGCCCTTTGCAGCGAGCCTCAAGCAAGCCCTACTTCTGAAAGATGCTGCAACAAAGCCTATGTTGTTTTGTACATTTAGCTCTCTGGGCACTGATTGCATTAGTTTTTAATCACAGTGGTCATACAGCCACTGTATTAGGACATTAATTAACTCTTGATTCTTAGTAATCTAAGGCTTGATAACTTGAGTGTAGATAAAGATCTGGTTGCATATTTCAGTGAAATGAAAGAAGTACTGTTTACCTGTATGCAAAAAAGAGGGAGAAATCTGTGCTAATGTAAAACCAGAAATAAGTCCAAACCAATGTAAGGTCCCAGACTCAATAACAAAACTTTTTTTTATAGATCGTATTTGTAAAGTGGAGAGCTTAACAATATTGTCTTTGTGAATAGTATGCATCCAGAAATGTTAATGTCCATCCTTTTTCTGATGGTCAATTCTCTGTTTTTCTTCTCGGTCTCTGTAAGCTGGGGGCTATTACAGATGTTTGAACTATATATCCAAAGGAACTGCAATAATGGAATACATCATCATGTCTTCAGTTGGTTTGCTTTATGTAAGCAACTGGGTTTTCTTCTGGTCAGAAGTTGAGTAAAAACTTCCAGTATTTTGACAACTCCCATTCCCAAGTCCATGCTCTTTTCAGAGCAGTCTCAGTGACTGAGAAGCACAGAGCCTGGGGGTCACGCTGGGTGGGCTCAGCCTTGGGGATCATGCAGGGTCCATGGGCAGCCCACAGAAGCTGGCACAATGGCTCAGCCACCCCACACCTCCCTGGTGTAGTCCTGGGTAGTGACAGTGCTGAGGCACAGGCCAGGAGGCATCCAGCTGGCTGGCAGGGGCTAGGCTGTGCCAAAGCAAAACCATGTTGACCCAGAATGTTTCTGTGAAGCGCTTTCCTTCTGAAATTGTTGATTTCCCTAACAAAGCTAGCTCTATTCAGGACCTTGTGTACAAGGCACTCTGCAAACCCAGGACCAGTTAATCCTTTCTCTCTCTGACAATTACAGGCTGTTTGAGAGTTGGGGCACCACAGCAGCTTTAGCTCTCTCTGCCTTCTTGTAGCTGTAGGAAGGGGAAGATACATGATGCCTTGAATCTACTCTGGTATTGCAAACATAAAGCTCAAGTAAGCAGCATGTAGTAACCACATGGTGTCACAAGCAGCTGTAACTCTTACATGTAACCTCATGGTAATATATGGGAATGAAATGGTAACTCTGCCTTAAAACATTTTGGGTATGTCTAACATACTGGTGACGTTTTTGCACTTACACATGCTCAACTCTTTAAAAGCACATACTTTCAGATATACGTGTGTTGATGTTGGCCATAGTCTCCTGTGATTTTTCAATTTTCTGTTCCTTAAAGCAAAAGTTAGGAGAGTAACAGAAGTTAACCTTAGAAAAAACTGACATTGTTCTTTGCCTTGGCACCTGAGAAACACCTGCCTTCCTGCAGTGTCTGCCTGCTTACATGCAGTGAAGTACAGCTACATGGAAAAATACATTTTCTGAATGAATGAATGACTAATGAAAAGCCAGATGATAGCATCTCCTGTATATGTAAGTGTAAGCCATTCCACTTGGTAGGTGATTGGAGGTAAATGGCCTATGTTGCATAGACTTTAATATGCGAAGGTGCCTTTGCCTCTGATCTTCAATACTGTTGACAGGGCTAGCACTGAGGATTTCAACCTTAGGCTTTTGGAACCAGGCTTTCTGGAAGACTTCAAACTTAGGCTTTTGGGAACTGTGATGAACAGTTACTATTAAGAAGTGCTTTTTTGGTGTTTTACATTTTCTAGTAAACTCTTCTGTTCTATCTCAGCTTGTCTTGTGAAAATGCTGATGCATTTGTCATCTCTCCTATTACTGGCTAATGATATTCTGCTCTCAGAGATTTTTGTTGAAGGAACTGCTTCCTAACATTTTATTCCCACTCATGGATTTCCCAAAACTAATGTTTCAATATGTATTTTGTTGTATGACTCAGAGGATTTTTCTGCAGCAGAAATGGGCGATGTTTTTGTAACTCTCTTGGAATCTTTATTTGGGTATTTGTACTTTGTTTTTCTTCATTTTTGGGGAAGTCAAGACTGAGAGAGAGTAGACATTGTCTTGCACATTTTCTTCCAAAAATACTGTTTCTACTTTCAGAAGCAATGTCTTTTCTAGTCTCTTCTGGTAACTTTTGTCCAGTTTACATGAAAAGAAAACAGATACAAGGCAATCCCAGCAGCTTGCTTTCTCTTTTTTTTTTTTTTTTTTCCTTCTCATTTAAATGTTCCCTGGAGCAGAGTTTGGTGTTTAACCTAAATTTCATGGTTTTCTACCATCCTCTGCCTGACTTGGCTGTGTGCAGCTTCACAGTTCTTCACTCACTCAATGGCTGTGTTTTGGTGGTGAATTGACATTACTCTAACCTAGGAGCCTGTCATTCACAACCCAAAACTGCCTTTTTTTATTTTTATTTTTGATTGTTTTTCCTTAACTTATTGGAGGTTCCCATCCATTTCAGTGCAACTGATAGCATTAGTACCCCAATAAGCTATAGGAAGTACTGTGTGCCCACTTGCATTAAGAAATTGTAACAGTGGAATATGCTGATTCCTAAAAGCATGTGTATATGTGTATGAAATACTGCCAAGAATGTTTTATTTCTTTGATTGGCAATACAATAATATCTGTGTTTTCAGTGGGTTAATCCTAATTACTGATCTGGAAGTCTGATGTCTACAGACGAGCTCTGCCAAATGATTTCTCATGGCCTGGAGCCCTTGGGGTCTTGCAGCAGTCATGCTGACTGTTTATTCCTCCTGTTCAGCTCTTGTGTAGCTGCTGCAGCCCAATAGCAAGAGGGAAGCATGCTGGGGAGAAGATATACAACCAGCTATCCACACTTGTACATTTCAAATTGTCTTTCTGCCAGAGAGCTTTTGGCATGTGTTCTGTGAAAGCTAACATTGGTGCTCTTCTTTTCCTTCCCCCAAGACATTTTGCTTCAGCACAGCCGTAATTTCATCTTTTTGCTTAAAAACGCACCAAAACAACAAACATCAAAACCCCCACCTACTTTCTTTCTTACAGAAATCCTGAGGAGAAACAAAAGACAGTCTTATATTGGTATCCACTGTTGTCTGATCCCTTACTGCAAGGTACTTCTGGTGTCTCCAGCTGATGTCTTTGGGCAGTTCTCAGCTGAGTAGCAGCAGTGCTGATCACCCCTCTGCTCTGGGACAAGAATGGTGGCAGTAAGGAAACAGGCTGAATTATGGGGATAGGGTTGCTCCCAGCTGGAGAGAGCAGGAGGGCACCAAGACTGGTGGCTTTCTTTGCCCCATGCTAACTTCTGGGAGCCATCAGCCGCCAAGAAATGTGGTGGCATCTCCTCAGGCAGTGCCAAAAGCAGTCTCCTGTTGCTGTGTCAGTTCATAGCTTGTCTCGCTGCTCCATCCCTATTCTCAAAGTATCAAAACCCAACATTATTTCCATGATTGCTGACTAAGAGTATCCTTTTTCCTGGTTTTGTGCTTTTGTTCTTTTTTCATGGTGTATTTACCTCCATAATTATGTTCCAGTGCATACAAAGGGAGGGCTGTACTAGAGCAACTGCTGCTGCCGATGTGGCTCAGTTTTGTTGGTATAGCTGCATCTATCCCAGGGATTTTGCTGACATAGCTCTGTCAGCTACTGGGTGTGCATTTTTTGTGCCCCTCACAGACACAGATGTACCATCTAAGATTTCCTTGTGACCTGAGATGAGGAGCAGGGAGGGCTGTGAGATGGACGGGAATGTTGATGCTCTCACTGACAGCTGGGCCGGAGCTCCCTTTCCATCATCCTCTTATATTGTCTGCCCAGCATTAAGTGCCTGGCCCTGCTGCCTCCCTGCTGCCTCCCTGCTAGACATGGTTTTGGTGATGGTAAATAGGATATTTCTTCTCTGAAGTAATTCACTCTCTCAGTTAGTCCAGCCCAATATGAAAGTAGAAAATCTTGTGCTGATCAAAAAACAACCAGCCCACTGTCTGTTCTGTGATTAACTTTTGTATCTCTGCTGTTCTAGTTTGTGAGCATGAAATTTTAAGTGTCAGGATAGAAAAAGGAAGGCAGGATCTTCAAAGAGCCTGAAGTTTGTCGTTTTAATTGTTTTCACTGGCAGTATTTTCATAAGATCTTTCTAACTTAAAGGTGCCCTTTCTTAAGAGATGGCTGATATTATCCTTATGGTATACATTTGTCCCTTGCTTTTGTGATCCTAACCTAGGAAAACATCAGCATGAACTTTCTACTGTTGTTTATATTATGTTTCTAATCTACTTGACCAGAGCTGAAAAATGATCGTTCTTGTAACCAGTCTAAACAAGACTCAGGTTTTAATATCTTGTTTATTCATAACATTAACCCCTAATGACTGTGGCTTAATCACCTACAATTAGCTTTGAAGATAGAGATTATATGGGAGCTTCGGACCTTGTAATAAAGCTTTTAGCACCCCTGTTAAAATAATAATTTTTAAATATTCACTGTAACCTGCACAAAACAATAATTGGGGTAGAGACATTTTTCCTCAAAACCATTGGAATTAGAGGTTTAGAGTTACAATTTCCAGTGGTATAGGTACAACATCGTTACTTAAAACAAAACCAGCAAACTTCTTTATTTTACAACTGACTCCTCAAAAATACATTTGTATTTCTGATGACTGTTTTTGACAAGTAGTTTAAATATATGCTGCATATAGATGCCTGGTAAATGATGCATTGTCATTCATTTGAAATGCTTGTGCCTGTGCTTTGCAAAATGAGCATCCATGGGTTTTAATGATGCTCTGCAAGTGGTAGAGTGACGTGACCCCTGTAATTGCCAGTCTTCTGTGTTATCTGGAATCTGTGTTGCAAGAGTGGCCATAAGGCAAGGTAGTGCAGCCTGCCTTGGGCCCACCAGCAGCAGTGGCAGGGGCAGATGTTGGATCCTCCATATCTAGGATTACACAGAGACCCTTGGGCAGCATCCCATGCTTTACCCATGCCAGCACGCTGCATTAATGGAGATGTATGCACACTGCTTCCTTATGTGATTGAGCTCATTTTACTTGTCAGTGTCTTAAGTGTATTCACACAGTAAAACTTGAAGGCTCAGACCAGTAACATCAAGAAACAAACTGGATTATTTTTAAAGCTTTCAACATTAAAATGTGTGGAATGTGACTTAGTCTGTGTGGCAGATAAAATACTAGAGATAAGTCACTTTATTTTATGCTTCCTGTGAACATATTTAAAATACTTACAGAAGAGTGTTAGTGTACTTGTGCATGTGCTTCCAGCTATGTTTTATTGAGGGATGATTCCAGATGTAGCAGGTTAAATCTGCACAGCAGCACTTGTTGGAAGGCTTGTGTTTGAAATGTCTCATATAACTTTGGCAAAACAAGCTGATAGCGTGTATGGTAACCTTGTAAGTTCATAGGCACAGAATGTCTCAGTAGGAACTGTTTTGAATTCCATACTTGGCCTGCAAAGTTATTTTGCAGGAGTTCTGTGGAAGTCAGCTTTTTATAAAAATAAAGAAAAGTAATCTGGCTATTTATAAAGAGAAGTCTGTTTGCGGGGCTTTGTTCAGAAACATTGATGTTTCTGTTATGATTTACATCTTAAGAAATGTTTGTCTTATTTGTCACCAATAGAAAATGAGTATTTTAGACAAATGTACTTTTGTGGGGTTTTTTAGCCAGTTTTGTAAGCAAAGTAAGGGAGAGCTTCAGATATTACCAGCATCACTTCCCCCTCCTCCCCCCTTTTATGTCAGTTTGAGAAAAACATGCAAAGAAATGAAACCACCAAAAAGCTATGTTTCCTCCAGATAGAAATATTTATATTTAAAATGGTCACCATGAAAACAAAGTGCATAATGCAAGCAGAAACTAAGTTGAAAAACCTAGAAGGTCCTGTAACACAGCCAGTCTTGCTTGGAAATTTAACTTATTGTAATGGTATTGAAACTTGAGGCCGTTATGTCAGAGAAGAGGCAGCACAAATACTGTAAATTTTACTCATGATGAGAAAAGGCCAAAGTAGATGATTAATGCAGATGCTGCAGAAACCAGTCTTTTTTTTCCTCTTGATGTTTTTAACTTCAAGCAAGCAATAAATCTATTGTATCCTGCATGTCAAATTGAAGTCTTAATAAAAGAATTTATTCTTGGTAAACATGACAGAATTAGGGCTATATTGAAAATGGAATTAGGATTAGTGGTATTGAAATGTGAGGAATTTAATTATTTTCCATTCTCCCCGAGGAACATGTTCTCAAATATTAGAAACAGCATTAGGAGACTAAGGAAGGACTTCAGTGCTGCAAGTCTGAATTAAAATTAGAGTTGTATTCTCTCCCATGGGACATCTAAGCTGAGAAAAGTTTTTGATTTTTGAGTATCCTACCTCAAAACGCTGCTGACAAGCAATTCATGTGGTACTGTTGTCAGAAATGGAAGTTATTTTCATTTAATGACTCCTATATTTCAACTTTATTGCTTGCTCTGTTACGCTGAAAGGCTTCATGTGCCGACGTTAGTTGGTGGTGATGACAGGAATTACCCTGACAGTGGAGACATTTTTTCACTATTCTCAGAGCCATCTGCAGTAACAGAGTTTGTTTTATCAACAGGAAGTATCAGCCAAGACTTGAGGCATTTGCTTTAAGATGTTTACGTCTGTACATGCATCATACCTTCAGTTTCTGCTTTCCTTCTGTCCCTTTCGCACTGCTTTCCTTTAAGTTGTAGTAAGATCTTCACAGCTACCAAGCATGAACAGCATTTCTCAGCTTTTCTTATCTGACATTCCTGTTTGCCTGGGAATGGAGGCAGAAAGGAAGTTGGGCTAACATTACAGTAGAAGGGATCATCAGAATGGGGGCCCATCTTGTTCTCAGTGTCTGCACTTTGTGTGAGGGAGCCTTCAGAGATGTCTGTAGTGCTATGGGGAAGCTGCATGGAAGGCCAGATTCTTGTATGTGCTTAATACATCATACGTGGAACCTAAAGTGACGGTTCTTGTTAGCTGTGAATCTAACCCATGAATGACTTCAGTTCTGACTTCAAAGAACTGTTTGTCCAGACCATTTCCTGCTTTCTAATTCTCTTCCTTTCTGTGACTTGAATTTTTATTGGGCTCTAGCACGTGAGTAAAGTTTCAGATAAGCTTCATTATATTTTTGGATTGTGCTTCCAGAGGAAGTTCAGTGATTACTTTAAAAAGCATAGTTTGAAGTTTCAACATCAATACTCACCTTGATGAGACTTTTGGATCTGTAGTTCATCCCTAGAGTGATCTACATGATGAAGGAAGAAAAAGGATAAATGATAGTACTCTTGAGAACTCAAAGTACTTCCCCAAACACTGTTTTTATTTTCCCCACTACAGGTAAGCAGTTTATGCGTTGCCTCTTAAGTCTGTCTTAAGGACAGTTACAGAACAAGAAACTTTAATTATAGTTCAACTTCTTGTCCTTATTGCATTGTTTCTAGTGAGCTATGTACAATGCTGCATTGAAAAATTTGTGACTCCTCTGAAAAAAATGCATACTTTTCCAAGAGCTGCCTATACTTAGGACACCATCTTTGTCATCTATCAACACTGTGTTCATGTCCAAAAAAAGAGAAAAAAGTGGTGTTTCCAGCAAGCCAGAAACCCAAGTAACCAGAGTCTCCTGTCTCATCCTGCCTTTTTGACCACAAAATGTGGCTTTTTTGGAGAGCATGACCTCTGACACAGTGAGGAGAAATGCCTTGCTGGTGAACACATGTCTCTGCTGAGATGCCACTCCACAGCTTTTCAGTGTGGACAGGATGGGAGTGGTTTGGATGTTTGTTGGAAGATTTTGTGCCCAGAAGAAACAGTCTCAGTCTTGGCTTTTTGGTGTTGGAGAAAGGAATTTTAAAGTGTCCAGGCTGTCCTTCCTTCCTGCTCCCTTTCCCAGTGGAAAGGCAGAAGAAGCCCAGGCCTGCCACCTGTGTTTGAGTGCAACACCAATGTGCACTGTTTTTCATCATGCTAAAAATGTTTCCTTCCTCTTCCCTTTGCTTGCAGTGGCTCCTGCCAACCACCTTTTCTGTCTCCACTGTTATCAGCCCTGGCACATGCTACTTTTCTTCTTTGGTTGGTTCAGATATGGCTCTACTCTTTTAGCTTTTCTCTCCCCCCATTCCTGTTAGATGGAAGGTACTGAGGCTATAAAAACCTCCTCTCTGTGAGCAGAATAGATACTAAATTAAAGAGCTTGCAATCAGACTCACTTATCAATTATGCCAGAGGTAACTTTTAAAGATATTTGTGTTGTATGAACAGAACAGCCTTGTGGTGAGCTAATGAAAACAATGGAGAGGAAGTATTGTTTTATAGCTAGTAAGTTGGTCAAAATCTTTGGTGTAGCATTGAGGCAGTGACAGTGTGAGTTTATAGTGATTAATGAAACCTAATCTGGCTGCTGCTCCCTTAGCTCAGTTGTCCAAAGTGGAACATTTCACTGACACTTTGCCACTCCCCAAGAGACAAGTATGGTGGCTTTTCTGTTACAAAAAATATCTTAGGCAGGTAAGTATTTATCCTTGATTTGAGCTCTTTCTTTTTCAGTGCATCTCGAATCCTGGAATTCCTGTATATCAAGCTGTTTAAGCTGCATAGTGGCATCTTACGCTGTGCTGTTGCTATCTTCAGTTACACTCATGTGTAAAGTTGAAACCCAGACACACATCAGCCTGTCCCATGGCAGTCCCTACCCTTCCACTAGGAACTTCTGGATCTATTTGCCTGGTTTGGAGCAGCCCAAAAACCCACTGTAGCTCTGAGTTCCCAAAGTCGTGTCTGGAGAGGTAATGCTGGGCCCCAGTCACATCTGTACAGGGATTGAAGAAGTGGCCAGGGTTCTTTCCATCACCATGCAATTGTTGCAGGCGTTTGCTCATAAATCATTGAGAACTTGAACCTGGAAAGGTACTGGGTGTCCTGAACTCATTTCGAGTCAGTGGGAGTTCATAGCACTCAGTCTCTTGAAAAATTAGACCTTCTGGAAGTCGGGTGTATAAAATACTTGTGCTTTTACCTCACAAAGCCGCAAAGCTCTTCAGAAAAGGGCATGGAGCATACTATAAATGAAGTATTCAAAGGGGAAAACAAAAATTTCCTGACTTATTCTTGGCACTAAATATTTAATCATGACATTTGGTCTAGGAAAATGTACAAACTCTCAATGTTGCCAATTTGTTTTACCCACAAACCAACAACAGACAAAGTTGTGCACACAAAGGTTATTTATTTTGAGCACAGCCAGGGAATGTGAGCATTCCAAATGCTTCCTTATATCTCCCCATGGGATCTCTTTAATAAGTTGCATAATATTTTTCAGTATTAGAGGATAGATAATATAAGATAATGTAAGATAGATATGGTAGGTCTGTACTTAAGTACACTGGTTATGTTTTCTTTTTTTCTTCTTTGAAGGAAATGCAAGCAGAGAATGAATAGTTTGTGAACAGCGTTAAATTAAAAAGCAAAAACTTCAAAGGCCTTTCTAACAATTTATTCTAAAACTATCAGCCAACAGATGATGTTCCAAGCAAAATAACTAATTAGTGGGAGGTTAGGCAAGCATTGATTTAGTTTTTGGGTTTTGGAGTGGTAGATAATTCTTTGTTAGCAACGGAAAGAACCTATGACTTAAATCTCTAGCCTTGAGTCCAGGTAGACCCTCTTCTGAGGACAAGTTTATACATAACCTGTAACAATACTCTTGGAAAACCTGAAAGCTACTTGCATATTTTCTGTGGCCCTTGGCTGACTCTAAAACGCTCTCCATTAGAGACTGAGAGCAAGGTTAAAGAAGGATAAGGGAGTGCTGCAGTGAAAGTTTGTTAGTTCTTTCAAACTTATATTAATTTAGAATAGCATTGCTCTTAGAGAATGTAAGGGCATTTATCTGGAATATCAGGCAGTTTGACGGTGATCATGTTACTATGAAAAACCAGTGGGGCTTAGTGGGCCAAGCATCACTATTTTATATCATAGCACATGACAAGGTAAGACTCCAAATAGAGCTTTAGTATTTAACATGTGGAGATGTGGAGATAAAATTCCTTTCTGTGCACTAAAGCACCAAACTCTTTCTCATTTTGGCAAGAGTGTTAGAAAAAGGGGAGTGCTCTTGTTACTTGTTTGCTGTTCAGTTCTGGTGTAACTTGTGGTAATATTTCTGCTTAGCCTGTTTTGTGCATTTGCTTGTGGCAAGTGATTGTGCCAATTCTAAATTGCTCTAGCTAAGCTGTGCTCTTGGCCCTAGCTTATGCAAGGGGTGGTGTTGACTTTTGGCTGCAAGTTTCTGAGAATTCTTAAGACCAAAATGTTACCAGACAGGTACTTGCTAGGACATAAATTCTTCCTGGGGAAAAGTATCTGGACATTTGTTTTTTCTTCATCTGTTATCTAGCAGTTACCACTGAACAAAAATTAAAGAAAACTTGAGGCTCTTTATGAAGCTGGTTGGTTTTGAAGCAGTAGACTTGTAGGGTTTCTGTATCAGTCTTTGTGAAGTACATCATGAAAGTGCAAATGTGTTATGTTTGTAACCCTTACCTTAGATGCTACTACTAACTTTTTGTACCTGGTTGTCCACTTGCCATATATTGTATTTTTATATTAATAGTAGATATGCAGTTTGTGGGTTTAATTTGGTTAGGCAGTACCTGATTTAATATGACCTGTCTTTCTCTTTTCTAGGAGTAACATGCTTGAAAGTACTTGGTAGTGTTGATTACCTGTACTCCAGCACAAGAGCTCCAGCCCAATCCTTTTCAAACACTTCTCTCAGAACATGGGGGAAAACGATGATGAAAAATACAGTCAAGCTGGCCAGATATTTGAAAACTTTGTACAAGCATCAACATGCAAAGGTACCATTCAGGCCTTTAATATTCTCACTCGCCAACTTGAATTAGATCCTTTGGACAATAGAAACTTTTACACCAAACTGAAGTCAAGAGTGACCACGTGGAAGGCCAAAGCTTTGTGGAACAAGCTTGATAAAAGAGCAAGTCACAAAGAATATAAACGTGGAAAATCTTGTATGAACACTAAGGTAAGTAGAGCTCGGTTTGGGATTTTGTAGCTTAGAGTCTTTCCCACTTCTTTCCTGCAGAAGCAAGGTTTCTGTGATCACATGCAATGCATCCATTCATGTAACTCTCCCTTGAAGATACTTTTTGAAATTACGGCTGATATCAACTGATTTTGACAAATTTTCAGGTATTTCTGTTCTGCAAGTTTTAGGAAAACACACAGTATGTAGGAGTAATCCTTAAAGCACCCTGCTTTGCGATCTGCCTCAATCATGGCAAAAAACTTCTCTGCCCTCTTTGGACATCAGTGTCAATCAGGCATAAGATGTAAACTCACGAGGCAGTAAGTTTCATTCATTCCAGACTCACAAGAACTACTGGCTTTATTAAACAGTGTTTTGAAAGGTCCAAATCATAGCATATTCAGAGGGCTCCTCAGTTTCCTGCTTTGTGGAAACTGTAGGATAACAGAGCTGGCCTCATGCTTTTCAGTAGCAGTTCCCAAACTGTTCTCTGGGAAGTGCAGCTTGGAGGTCTGGGGATCCATCTTTGTCACCTAGAATTGGCTCTAGTTGCTAAACAACAGCAAAAGAAAATTCTGCACCATTTATGGATCTAAATACTTTCCTGTAACTGCTTTTTTGCAAGCAGAATGTGGGTAATTGCTGTGTGGTAGTTACTGAAGGAAATCTTGGTTGGCTTGGTTGGTCACGGAAAGTGCAGGAAATTATCTTCTCTTCAGTAGCGCATGCAATACCATATTTTGATAGAGAGAGCCACTGAACATTGGTATAAATCTTGTTGACAGAACTGTACAACATACTCTAGCTCATACCATTTATTTCATATAGTTATCACAGAATACTTTCAATAGTTTTCTCTTGGAGCAGTTTACTGCCAAGTGATGGCTAAAAGTTGCCCCAAGAAGGGTAAGTTTAAAAAAGCTACTTGACTATATTGAGCAGAGAGGGAGGGTAACTAGACACAAAAATGCAGAGGACTTTTTAGTTGAAACTATCACTGAAGTGTTATTTTGGACTCAGTAGATAAACAATGTTGACAGTGTCTTTCTTCCTGTTTGCATCATTGCATTGAGACTTCTCAGGAGCACCAGGGAGAAGGACATCGTGTCACCTTCAGTATATATGGAGGTCTCCGGTTTTATTTATTCATTTTGAATAAGGTCCCAATGATTATTAATATTTTCTAAGGTAACAGATGCCCTTACTACAGTTTTATTTAGTAAGTGAAGAGTGCCATTGTAGCTATTTGCACTGTTTTCCTGAGAGCCTCTGTTTTTCTCTTTTCCTTTTCCTTTCATTTCCTTTTTTTGACTCTTGCTTCCTTCCTCCCTTTTGTTCTTTTGAAAAGGCCTTGAACATATGTCATTGAGCATCTTTGTGATGGAAACATCCAGGAAAGGGAAGGAATGAGAAAAGGTCTGATGGTTAACAAATTATAGGAGATATTCCTCATGCACCTCACCTTGCACATACAGCCTCAGGCCCAAATTTCCATAGTTAATTTGAGGAAATATTTGCAGCAAAAAAAAGCAGTTTTAAGACACATGTGAAATATAAAAATGAAGTTCTCTCTCAAGTGTGACAGTAAAATGCCAAGGCCTGGTTCTGCAAAGTTCCTGAGCAAAATGATTGATTTTTATATATGGGAGAAGGCTCATGGCAATCGGTTGGTATATAAAATAAAGCCTGTTTAATGCTTTACAAGGCTGCCAAGCAGGAGGCTAATCAACACCTTCTACAGTGTTCGAAGTATGGTATTACTGCTCTTTGCAAGTAAAGGTTTATTTTTAGTGGCATGGTGGAAGTATTTGCAGAAATTAATAGACGTATCGGATGCACTTATAATCAAATTGCAGTTGAGTCTAGAATGTCTGCATGTAAACAGTGTGTGTACAGATAATCTGTGAAATACTTGTAGATGTTCATTATGAGCCTGGATCATGCCCAGACCTGTACTACACTGTGTCATCCCTGATTTAACGAGAGAAACATGAATCTTCAGACTGCTGCAAAAAAGCAGTAACCACAGTCTGTGGGGATATCTACCAAACATTCCTCACCCGTGAATCACAGCCTGCTGTGAAAGCCTATCTATGCAACATGAATGAGAGGAGACATGCTGGGAGAAGGCTGTGGACTCCCTGATCATTGCAGTAGTGTGCTCTGACAGCACCACTTACAGATAAGGAATTCTCAGAAGTGCTGGCAGTCCAACCAAAATACCAGTGTAGAGAGATTAGGCTACAATATCTGTGCCATGATTTTCCTTGGGTGCAACTGGTGATTTTAAGTTCGTCTGTCTTGCATGTTATGCCAGCTACCATTTTTAGTAGTGAAGCAGGCAAACAGGAGTTAGCAGGCTAAATCCTGACAACAGCTCGCCTCTGTGGAGCTGCCTGGGGGCTTTGTTGAACTAGATCAGCCCAGAGTAAAAAATCTTTCTTGTTAAAGCAGGATCACAAAATGAGCTAAGTGGATTTTTGCAATTGCAGTTCTGTGCACAGAGCCAAGGTTGCTAGTAGGCATCATTTAAAAAAATACATGACTTGAAGGCTTTATATGAGCTCGTGGCCATGAGCTCTGTAGCTGAATCTGCAGCTTCAGTTCTTAGATATGGCTTTGCAATCTGGCTTCTTGCAATCTCTCCAGTCTTTGGAGGAGATAAAGGAAATGAAACACAATTGGCATCTAAATTACTCATGGTTGGTTTTTTTGGTGTGTTTTTCTTTTAAAACACAATCTACTGCCTCACCCAAAAACTGTTCAGATTTTTTGCACTTTTATTTAAGAGGTGAATGTCGTACTTGTTGCTTTTTGCATTTATAAACTCCTTAGCCACACTTAAGTTACTCATTACAATATACACAAGTTTTATACATACAGAACATTCCACTCCCACTAAATAACAATAATCTTGTGTTTTAACTGCTCTTGAAGAACGTTGCCAAATACAGCTTTCCAGACTTCTACAATTACATGATTTTAAGCTGGATGAATAAAACCAGTTGAACAATTTTCAAGAAGTTCAAACCCACTGCTATTGCAGAGTTGCCTTACTATGGACATTATTTTCCCTTTTATTCTTTGCAGAAGGAAACAAAAAAACCCACCCCAAAATAAAACTGAAGTGCTGTAGAAAGACATGCAAAAAATTGGGGTGGAAATAAACTTTTTCTGAAACTGTAGGAGTCCACCTGTATGTACGCTAAGTCTGTATGAAATATATACTTCCTTCCATCACCAACTTGTAGAATAAAAATGAATACTATTCAGAATTGCTGTTTCTGGAGCTGGCATTTGTACAGTTCAATACTATTAAGGAGAAACAGAAGTCTGTCCGAAGTAGGCAAAACTTTAGAAATCTGTGATTTTTTGCAAGTATGTCTAGAAAAAGAGCACCGATTTATTATCCTGGCAAAGCTTTTCTCTCATTTTCATCTTTTGCTAGTCAGTGCAGAGTAGTGTGCTCAGAATCTGTGATGATTATTTGTTTCCTCAGGGAATGAAGCATAGCTAGACAACTGAAGAAGATTAAAGGTTTAGCATATGCTGTTCACCATGCTAGCAGTTTGAATGTCTCTAGTCTAGTTTGGAACATGCAAAACAAAATACAGTGATGAACTAGAATTCATCCAGCTAGTTGCAGTGTATTCAGTAGCCTTTTTAAGACATGGGAGTGTTCTTCAAGCATTTATTTGAACCTCTGTATGGAGTAGATTCTTTACTTGCACTTGGTTTACTGGCACTTTACCTGTGCAAATTATACAAATATATGCATGCTCGTATAAATGAGGCTCCTGCTGATGTTTGAGATGTGTATGTGTATGTATCAGAGGACCTGGCTCATGCTGTTCACCTGAAATTCTGAGTCTCCTCATGCTTGAGACGAGGAGAGGTCACTGCACATGAAAACATCCCAGACTTAATCTGAAGAGAGGTATTGATTCTCTAAAACAAATGTGGTGTTTTCTTCCCCTTTAAACATGTGTGCTGGTTTTTCAAACACATGCTTACATGAAGGAAATTCTAAAGTGCTACCATGTAGTTACCAGCTGCCATGGTAGACCGGTTTCAAGGCCTAACTGGACAAAATTAGCATGAAGCAAGTAAATAAAATTGAGCTAAGAAGTTTTGAGTGTTGTGTATGTAAATACACACATACATCATCATTAGTAGATATATAGGAACATATAAATTCCTGAAAAGCAAGTTAAATGATCTTGAGCTGTGTCTCTTGTTGGCCTCTCTAGTTTTCCTTGTTCCTGGAGTTGGCCTTTCAAAGCTTGTTTCTCAGTAGTTCATGTTCCCTTCCAAAACCTCCTGATGGGAAACTTTTTTGCAAGAGAATGTCTCTAAAATTCTTTATGACCATATTTCCATGGCTTACATAAAAAACTACAGTGGCTCTCTTTGGTGGTGTCCCATGCTGTCCAGTCTTACATGGATTCAGTGGCATGTGCGTCTCTGCTGTAGGGAGGGCTCTGCAGACTCCTCTGGCGTGGTGCTGCTTTAACAGATAGCATGTGGCTTGAGGGGACCAGGGAGTTGGGGGCCAGGGTGTGAGTCAGCTGAGGAGCAGCCTTGGATCGGGAAGGGTGCTGGAGGTTCTGTGCCTGACTCAGTGTTGGCTCAGAGCCTTGTCTCTGATACTAACCACAGCGATGTACCCATGAATGATAAACCAAGATGGTCTTTATCGGTTGAACCCTTTCTGCTCCTTTTCATTTGTCTTCATTGACAAAGACTGTCAAATGAATCCTTTGGAAGTTAATAAAGCTTACTTTACCTGGTGCTCTCCTTCCATGGATTTGAGTAAAGGAGAGGTGCTGGGTGCTGCCATGTTACATAGCTGTAGGGTAATCAGCAGGATGAGGAGTGGATACAAGGTCATGCTCCTTGTTATTAGGTAGAAGTTGGCTTCCTACCAGTCCTTGGTTGTTTACAAACATTCTATTCTGTAGTCTTCGCCCTCATGGTAAGTGAGGCAGGTTGGGCTCTGGATGTCTTCCGCTCTCCTGTCTCCACCTCTCTCTGTAGTGCTAAACAAATATTTGGCTCTTAATTAAGCAAATCATCCAGCATGTACAAACCTGCTGGTATTGTGGCTAAATTTCCTTCTGAATCACTGGCATTTTTTTTGATCCTTCAGAGGCAACTTGGATTTTCAGGCAGGTTTCTCCTTTGCTGTATATATTGGTGCAGAAGCCAGTGAGTATGTGTGTTCAAGCGTTGTGACTGACTGTGTCCCATGAGACAAATACGGGTTCTTTTCTTTAGAAAGTAATTGAATTGTAAGATGAAAGAAGGGAATGCCAGTTATGGCCAACTCAAAAATATCCTTCTTACGACAAAAGCTTTAGCCTGTTTATTCTATAAAGAGCGAATATCCAGATGGCATGTCCCTTCTGCTGGATTTACTAATCTCTACAAAATAAAGATTGAAATGGGGAGATTTCCAAACCTGATAATTGGTTTTTATAATGAAAACACCAAACATATCTTAGATCTATTAGATAGCATTGCTAACCTGCTTATTATAATAAAAATATGTTCCTGTGAAGGTCATAAAACTTGAAACTAGAAGCTGACTGCCATATTTATAGGAAGTTTAGTGAATGAAAGGTTGTGACTTCTCACAAAAAGGCATTCAGCTGCTCTTGTGTTTGTTTGCTTTTAAAATCCAAACGCAGAGTGCTTGGACAGCAGAATCCAGAAGCTATTGAGGTGCTGGAGACAGTAAAGGCCATGTACTCTACTTTTTAAGTGGTACCTAGGTGTGTTTGGTATACTTGAAAGACAAGCTGTTTATTTTGGCATCTAAGCTGCTTTGCTTTTGCCTTTTAGGGCAGAGCACCTAAAGCCTTGCACTGGATTTTCATTGTAAATTCATTTTTAGGAATTTTAATAAGTAACTTTTACCAAGTGATTTCAAAGTAGTAGAAAACATGGGACTAATGGGAATGAGACGTAAGGAAGAGTTGTTTGAGATGCAGGGAGAAGCAGCAAATCACCTATGAACATGCGGTGAAACCACAGTTGTTGAGCACGGTGCATTCATTTCTCTGAGGCTTTTTCGAGAGGGGATGGGGGGAGCTCGGGTGATGACAGGACACAGAGCAGACAGGGTTCTTTGAAAACAAAACAAAGTGTTTGACTCTTTGAGCTGTGTTTTAAACTGAGGTTGGGCCAAATTACATCAGCAAAAGCAAATGTTTGGCATGTGATTTGGTAATGAAATCACTTTATTTTTATTATCCTACAGACATTGCTACAAACACACAATTTTTCAGCTTTATCAGTCATGAAAAGCAATGAACCCAGGCCAAAGTAACATAATCAAACAGCCTAAATAAGAATTCTTTAGGCATTTGGGAATTTGAATTTTTTTTTTGGCTTTCACGATAACAGTAGCTTTACGTCTGTGCTTTAACAGCACTGTGCTGTTTCTCTGTGCTTTGCTTAATGGCTTTGCAAGTAATCAGCAGAAGGGAACTGTCCCACCCTGACCTGATTTCCTACATATTTCATAGATTCCCATGGGGAGTGACACCCAGTCACTTTCACATAAAACACTACTATTGTCACCACAAGCGGCTTAACCTTTTGTTTCATTCAGACTTAATTATGACAGGGCGTGTTTCCTTAACTTTGGCTTTGTGGTGCTTTGGGATTTACCTGTATGAAGCAGCAGGGCTGTGTGTCCCTCCACCAGGCAGGGTGGTGTGTGCAGGGTGAGGGATGCTCCTGTGTGGGCTGCAGTGCACAGTCTATGCTGATGATCTGCTCGGGTCAGGCCCTTCTCCTGGCTTCAGAGAGACCCCGTCAGTGCCAGATGTGGTTGTTAGGGGGTTGTTGTTAGCAACGTTTCCAGCTTCACTCTGGTAATGTTTGTGTACTGATAAGTGAGGAAATACATAGCATTTGCTACCAAGAAGTGATTAAACACTTGGCTGCTAAAAAACAGGTTTCAGACAATAAGGCAATTTCCTGTCTCCTTCAGTTCAGGTCCTTCCTGAGGTTCCCATGTCTGTCCTGAGAACTGGGGTTTTGGGGATGTGGTCACTCTATCGTCTTTCTACTGACAAATCTAGTTCTGTGTTATTTTCTGTTTCAGGCATTTGTGCAGACACTTTGGTAGATTTCAGAATCCCACAGTTCTAAGAGATTCTCTGTAAGAAGTGAAAATGCAAAATATCTTAATAGAAGCCAATTTTCTTACGCA
Source organism: Loriculus beryllinus (assembly GCA_039877255.1). NCBI lineage: Eukaryota > Metazoa > Chordata > Aves > Psittaciformes > Psittacidae > Loriculus > Loriculus beryllinus. Next base: position 27,510 of record JBCJKH010043375.1, read on the forward strand.
AATAACAATTTCTATTTGCATTTCCTCTCTGAAAAGCCTTAATGTTGGAGTTTGTGGTAAAGAAAAGTTTAACCAGGATCTGTTGTAAAGACAAAGTAGAAATTCCCTTTTAGTGCACTTGAAATTGGGTTAATTTGCTCTACTTTCTCTGCTACAGTGTTTAAAGGCGGATTATATTGTTCCAGTCAGTTCTCAAAATTCCTACCTTCCCTAGTATGTCTGTGCTTACACACAAAATCTGTTTCTGTCTGCAGGTAGCCACGTTTCTGCAACCTAGGCACCTGTTTGCCATTTCAGATCTCTAGGATTTTGTGTCTTGACCTGTATATCTGATGAAAGGTGCTAATTAAAAAATAATCCAAGTTTATGCCATAATCTGACATTATTACAGTTTTCTAATTCTTAAGTCACACAACCTTTTCCTCAGGTCAGGAATGTTTGGGTGAGTTTAAGCTGTATTTTGAAACAAAGTTGGCAGGGGGGAGAGAACTAATTATTACTGTGGTGAAAAAGCCTTCACAAGGAGAGTCATTGTCCTGGCACCTGGTCACAATGTGCTTCGTATCTTCCAGAAGTGTGAAAGTCTGACAGGTATCCGAATGGGCCTTGGTCCCTTTCTGGGTCCTTGGGGATGGCAGAAAGAAGAACAAGTGTTACATCATTACCGCTAACAGATGAGCTGTAGTTCAAATCTAGAGAAGTTTTAAGTTAAAAATGCACAAGAGCTGTGAGCCTGTTGTACTGACCACCTGGGAGATGAGGGATGAAATGGGTAATGGTGACTTCTTGCATTGGTTGTGATCACTACAGCCATGTATAGGTGTCTTCTCCTTTACAAAAAAGTTGGCCCAGTGTGTCTGAGGGAAGCAGAAGTTGCAATTCTGACCTGATCCTCATAGAGCCCTTGCTTTAACAAGCAAATTTGTGAATGTGGTTTAGGTTAAATTATGTCATGCAGGCAGCTGAAGAACTATGCTTACAGTGGTACCCGTAAGTTTGCTCCAGACTAGTGGAACACATTCAGTGGGATTTCAGTGATTCCTCTTGTAGACTGGTATGTGTCGTGCTTATTAGAAGCATGGGAGCTGGATCGAGGAAGGGCAGATGTGGCCCAGCTGCAGTGACTTGCAAGTGCTCTAAAACGCAGGGTTCTAAGTTTTAAAAAATGTTGAAAGCTGGAGCAGTAGTCTGAGATCAGGAGGATAAAATTTCCAGAAGCTACTAGAAAACTATGACCCTTCTAACAAAAGAGGACAAGAGGCAAAATAAACTCAAGCAAGCTCAGAGTGCCAGAGAATGTGGTCAGAATTTTAGAGAACATAACCTGTAGGAGAGGCTTAAATACCTTCACCTAATCTATGGCAGAGAAGACCCAAAAAGCTGTTCTATGGAGCTTGAACACAACCAGATCTGTTATTCTTTTCACCTTCGCTCTGTAGTAGTCTGGCTGACACTACTAGGTCATACTCTGATTAGTTTTTCAAAGTTTGCATTTTGCCTTGGACATTTGCTGCTCCTGTTTCAGCCCTGAAGAACAGCTTCTGTTTCCCAAGGCCATGCTTGTTTCTGCTTAAGAAACCAACCACAAGATACTGTCTTGCTTCTCTTGCATCACTCTGGATTTGTTCGTTTGACTAAGGTATGAACTTAGAAGGAACCACGTGGTTATGCCACACTTTGAATTAGACTTGTGTTGCTTACTTCCACTGCTGCTGTGAACGAGTTACAAGAGCAGCTTTGAAAGGACCTGTGCAACAGCAAATGCACCTCTCTGAGACTGGTGTCCACCTCCCCATCCTGCCTGCACACTCTGCCATCCTCGCTGGATTTACAATTCAGATAAAACAACTGCCACAGGGAAGTTTGCAGCTCAGAGTAGAAAACATTGCAAGAGATGGCAGTGAGCTTCCTGCCAAGGACTACACACCCAGATCACTAATAACAAGTTATGCTGATCAGCAGGTGCTCCGTGGAAGGCAAAGGCATTTCTCTCTAATTCCACACACCCTCCCCCCTCCCTTCCCC
>JBCJKH010043379.1:0-23513 GCA_039877255.1 Loriculus beryllinus
TGCGTAAGTGCAGTTAGTCTGTGTGCAACTGCTGCTTTCTGAGGCAGGGTGGATGTGCCATGCTTGCAAGCCATTAATCCCAATCTCCTCCAAAATATCCCCCAAAATGAGGCAGGCAGCCTCTAATGGACACCTTCAGGAGATACCCACCTACACCGGGCCTGATCCTGCTTGCTGATGAATCCCTAGGGATTCATCCTTTGTCTTGGATGCCTGTGCTCATCCCTGGGGGGAACAGGGTTCCCATAAAGAAGCCAGTCTGTTCAGAAATTTCCCATCAGTCTGTTGAGTTTCTGGTAGCAGCAGCTTGCAGGCAGCAAAACAGTGTATACCACCCCCCAGATAGCACAGAGCAGGGTAAGTTCTAGGCAGCAGGAGCTAACATTTAGGTTTGGTGATATTTATTGCTTGATTGTCTGATCTTTGCACTGCTAAAGACCTTAACTAAGGTCAAGGCATAAGACCAGAGACTTTCAAGGCCATTAAAATTAATGAGAATTGGCTGTACAAATCCCATAGATGGCTCTAAAATCCCAGTGTAAGCATCTGAGATCTCTCTGCACATGGCAACGTGCCCTATACTTTTTCTGTCTTCATACTCAGTAATGAAGCTGATATAGCAAGGAGAAGGGGTGGTGCGTGGGAGAGAGTAGGAGGGTGTTTGAATATAGATTCAGTATTCTTGGAAATACGATGAGGAAATTGTTATGTAATCAAGAAGTTCAATAATGGTTTTGTCTAATGCACTTTTTTAGCTCCATCGAGGCCTGCAGAATAAACTTGGCATCAGGAGCAGGTTTCATTCATATGCTCCATTTATCAAGGGATTCTTCCTGCAGCCTCCTTATTTCCCCAAGCAAACAATAGACTTTGAGTCAGACTGTCCAGCTCCATCCTGCCATGCCTATGCCAGGCTCTGTCTTCCCAGGTTCTGAGAAATGGAGAGCACAGTGTATTTTGAGCAATATCCCACGTGCTCCACAGTGCAGAACCATATGGAGAGTTCCTTAATCTCCTCCCTGCTTCGTTCTGCATGGGAATAACGTCTCCTGTTCATGACAGCTATACATGTCTGTGGTATTTACTGATGGGGACTTGTTTTAGGAAACATCTATTCACTAGAAAATGCCTATTTATTCGTTAACTGAGACTGTTAACGAATAAATAGGCACAGAACATGGTCACTTCTGATGTCATGATTCTGATCATGGGGCTTGCACGATGTTATTGCTAGAAAATGCTGAGGCCATAACAAAAGGTAACACTTGCATCTTGGATTATTATGACAAGAGGTTGGGGCCAAACTTGGAAATAGGGTTGCAAGGGAAATACATAGAACCTTTAATCTGCTTTTTCATGTGAAAGGAAGTTAAGAGGTAATGTAAGACCCTGAATGTCCAAACCCCTTAAGTCTCACTGATTCCTGTGAAGTAGAAAACAACGCAAAGGGCTTTTACCTGGTCTGGCACTTTACATGCTACTTCTGCATCCTTCCCCAAGGGGTTCCTGAGACCCATCTGCACCAGATCTGTGCTCTGGAGGGGTAACCCCTCGCACACACCAGGTCACTCACATCACTGTGGTGCTCTCACTGACTGTGCCCACAGATCTTGAGAATGTAAATTCCTACGCTCTTCTGTAAGTATTACATAGCATAATTTCATTAAAACAAAGTCGAGATAAACCCATTTATATTTTTCTTTGGAAATATACAAGATCTTAATTTTGCCATTGCCTGGAAAAGCCCAGACTGAACAATGGTTAATTATTTTATTTCAGTTATAGCTGTAATAATTTTGTCTGCTGAGAGAGTAAATCTAGTCGGTTTAAAAGGGGATACAATACTTGTGCTGATTATATGTCAAAGCTTCCTTTGCCTGCAGGCACTCAGAGCTGTAGCTACAACTGCTGCTGACTAAGCTAAAGTGGGAAGAAAAGTAGCCTTCAGGCATGGCTGCCTGTAAATTCCTTAATGCTCCTAAGAACATGTTTAGCTGTTAGAGAGCTATCAAGCCCCATTAAGTGATAAATAGTGTCAGTCTTCTTTCTGAGCAAAGCCCAGATGCAAATAATGCAATGGAGAAGAAAATGATAAATGAATGAAAATAATTGAACAGGCAAACTTCAAAGCCATTCACTGCCTTTAGACATCGGTGCAGTGATAGTGCTCGAGAGAGGATTGAAAAGGGAGCATCTGCCCTATTGCTGCTGCTGCTGCTAGCATGGAGAAAAATCAAAGAAGAAAACAAATGCATGGCACATTGAAGTTCAAGTTTTGGTCCTGGCCTTGCCTTCTGCCCAGGAAGACTGCAACCCCAGCCAGCAGGACTACTGCAAGTAGTGCTTGTATCCAGCCTCAACAGCACCAGACAGACCCAAACTGTTTGCTTGTCCACCCTCCACATCCACACAAACAGGCCTTATGCCATCCTCAAGCCATGGAACATGTTCTGTTCACACCTTGCACATCAGAAGGTGATATATGCTCCCAAGGACGCCTCCAGCCACACCATCACCCATTCTCACCACCTCCCCACTAGCCTGATCCTCACAAGCACTTCTGCCTTCACCCTTCCCATGGCTCTTGCCTGACCCATTAGGTCTTCATCCTGCTTGCACATTCCTACCCTTTGTGCCATGCAATATGCTGGTCTTGGAATACAGAATTTGGAATGGCAGTGTGGTATTGCACAGCCTGATCTTTCCCTGGAAGACAATTAAAGAGCCAGAACCTAACGGTGACCCCCCCCATACAACACACAGGACATCCCACTTGCGCTTTAACTCCTTCCACTACAGCAAGTCATGAGCTGTTACCCATTCAGGCTCCAGACCACCTACCCAGTCAAAACGTTCCTTCCAGCTCAGTGCTCCCTTTCAGGTACATCTCCCATTCCTGCCAGCTACCTTGCATCCGAGTAGACAACGGTTTGGATTCAGAAAAATTAAAAATGAAGAATTAGTGCCTCAACCCTCAGCACTGGGAGCAGCTCCTCAAGATGCTTTCCTGATTTTACCCTGCATCAGGCAAAGACACCGCTCGTGATTGACTCCCACTGTCCCAAGCAGGCTGCTCAGCCTCAGATAACTATTTACAGGGGTTGCTGAGCTTGAGGTGATGGTGTTTGCCAGAGCAGTTGTGTGAGGTTTTTTTTTAAGTGGTTAAATTCAATCAGGGATGTGCCAAGATAGCATGAAATCAACCAAATGTAATTAAGTAAAAACTATTAGCTTGATTGCTGAACCAGTCTTCCTCTCATGAATATGCATGAGAATAATTGATATTAATTCTTTTCAAACCTGACGCACATTAGTCCTGCACCTTATAGTGTGGATTGTTTTGGAAGACTGAACCAGTTCCATTGCTGCTTTCTCACCAAAAGAGATAGTGAGTTCTGCTGCAGGGAGATTTACCTAGTCACTGATACCATACAGGGCTGCCACATAGAGAGGAAATTAGAACAGAGCTGAAGTGATGTTTTGTCTGCAAAATTGGTGACCTGTTTAACATTTGTTCCAGAAATGTGTTAGGAGAAGTGGCAAATCCAGTTACCAACATCAGTCACACTAATGACATTATGAAGCCTGCAGGAACAGTAAATCCCTATAGATAGAAAGGCAGTGGCAATATCCTCTACCTATTTAACGTTTGACGCTAGCATGGTCCTGTTGCCCAAGTGTCTGAGCATTTCAGGAGGCTGTTTCTAAGGGCCAATTTCGGTTATTTGGACTGCTGCACCTCAGCTTCTTCTTTAGGTCATGGGAGACTTCTCCATCAGGTTTCAGAGAGGATTTTGCCATTCATACTCGGAACAAGGGCACAAAATTTAGGCTGAGGCATCTGTAGTGCCTGACAAGCTGGAGGAGGTGTACTCCTGTAGGCAAACAAATCCTCCTGTGCAGCCTTTGCCCAGGGTGCACAGCCCCAGACTTCCATATACTGATGTAAGAGTACCTTTGGTGCCATATCTTGCAGGGATGAGAAAGGCTCCCACAAGGAATTTTGGCTGTTAATTGTTTATTCCTTGCAAGTAGCCTGCAAAGAAGTTGAATACTAGCACTCCTTTTTTTGCAAGAGACATACGGAGCCTGTGGGTCGTGGGAAACATCTCTGTAGGACCCTTCCAAGCTCTCAGCACCCTCCCTAGTTCTTAGACCTTTATTCTGCTAAAACCTCTTGTTTTCCTGATCAGCTTCTCTGCTCTCCATCATGCCCGCACTTATCTTTGTGTTTGGCAGGCAGACCTTATATCAGACAGAAGGGCTTTGATGCAGGGACATATCCACCCTTCCCAAGCCTGGGTTCCCAAGGCTTTTCTCTAACAACAGCAGAGCCCTTGGTAAGGGCTTTGGCACAAAGTGAATGAAGTGTTTTAATCTCAAGCACAGATGGTTCTTCCCGTTATAAGCACTAAACACTGGATTAGATATCACATATTTAATAAATAGCAACAACTGTATACAAACTGTGTGCAAAAGCTAATCCTTGGCAATTAATCATTCCCAGTAGCACGAGGCCATAGCAAGTGGTAAGTAGAGACAGTGGACAGCAAATCTGTCTGAACACAAAAAGCATTTCAACAAGAGAGCTTCATCTCAGCTGAGTTTGAAACAATTGTGATGCACTGTAGTTATAAGTACAGATGATGAAACTGAAGTGTGGAAGGGGTACACTTGGTTATTTGTTGGGGCTTGGGAAAAGGGTTGTGTGTTTTAGTTTTGGTTTCCTTTTTCTTTTTTATCATAGAATAGTTAGGGTTGGAGACGACTTTAAGACCATTTTTAAACTCTATTGAGCTTGGAAAACAGATCTAACTCTTTGAAGTGTCAGCTGGTAGTCTGGGAACACTAAATCCCATGCTTACAGACTTCTGGGCATTGACACAACAGTAAGACTTTCCAAACCATATGAAATAAAAACCTACTCTGAATAGCCCTTGGCTTTCTGATAGCTTCTAAATATCTTATGATAGCCTTTCCTATGCTATTGCATGCTTCCAGCAGACACTGCACAGGCAGGGCAGCAACCAGATACACATCACACAGTGCAGTCCCTTCTTTCTCTCTCCCTCTCCTCAACACAGACCTCAGAGATCACCTTACTACTGTCACCAGCAGAGACTCATTTATGCTGCTGTGGTATCTGAGAACTACATTTACAACGAGAAACTTACTTTCTCTTCACTATGGTTTTAGCAATGCTCACGGGACTGCAGGAAACCAGCACTGAACAGAAAGATGGAAAAAATAAAGGAGAAAAAGGAAGCTAAAGCTAAAGCCAAAGCCACTCAGGCCATTTTGACAGAAAGCAGAGCTGGGTTTGTGCTGCTTCTTTCAGGTTTGGGTTTTTTTTTTGTGGCTGTTTTACTGATTTTTTTTCCCTTAACTCTAATAAAAGTTACCTTAAACTGTTTGTAAAGTGCAGCTGTGCTGCCTTTTAGTGAATGGTTATTGAAGAGAGGTGAGGAGGCAAGGTTTCCTGTAAATGGCAGCTGAGCAGTACCACGTTGTACTGTAATCCCCTTACAGAATGGCTAAGACCAGCACTGAAGATTAAGGGAAATGACACTTTACTGGGTTTCAGTGCATTTTTCAGTTGCCTTTTTTTAAATTCGGGTTTTCTGTGTTAATATAGGATGAGACCACGCTATAGACTGGCTGGCAGAAATTAATCTTGTCACGAATGTACTTCTTTGAAAGGCTGAGCCTTCCTGAGCTTTTAATTTGAGCTGATTTGACTGTCTCATTATCATAGCAGCAGATTTTAGAATAGCAAAGTTGAACCTTACTTGAACTTGTTGGCTAAATTAGCACTGTTTTTCTTTCTCCTCCCCACCTCCATCCATGAATAATAATACCCAGTATCAGCTTTTTTTTATGCTACCGAGGCCTCCTAGTAACTGTTTGCTAAACAAACACATGCTAACATGGCACGTTGGGGGAGAAGCATGTAAAAGAGCCTGAGTTTTGTTTGCCAAAGATAGAACTTGTCATTCCAGGGAGATGTGCGGTTTTGATGTCCTGGGAAACTTGGGATATTCTGTCAGGCTCATGGTCCTGTTATCTCGCCCATCAAACAGGCTGTGAGCATGGCAGCTTTGGGGTTTGCAAAACACATACTGTGTGCAGGCTGGAGCCAGGGCACTTCTCTTTTGTGTTTCTGTTCTGAAATCTCACTGCAGTTGAGCTGAACAGTCCTTGTCTGGGCACACTGCTTTCCTCTCGGAGCACGGCTCGCCTTGACTCATCCTGCTGTGGTTCCCAAGTCACTGCAGGGAAGCAGCTCTAGTGTTGTTTGGATGTTTCAATTAAGGCTCTTCTTGGCCACTAGAAAACAACCTGTCCCTCTACACACATATGGGCTGTGGCACATCTGAGTCCCAAGTGCCATGGTCCACACACAGTAGGCATCCACCCTTCCACCTGCAATAACTTCCTTTGGAAAGAGAGAGCAGGTCTGCAGAGGCCATGCCCTGGGAAGAGACTGTGCAATCCAGTGCAAGGTCAGACCAAAGCCACCCTGTGGGTTCCTTTAGCTGCTGGATAAAGCTCTGTCTCCGATCAGCTTGCATTATCCCTAACAAGCTCTGGCAGATGCTTCAGCTCTCTGCTCTTCCATCAAACTGGTAAGACCCACCTTCCCGAGGGCAGCGCTTAACCCTTTCCATTTGGAAATGAGACACAGAAGAAGCCTGGCACAGGGAGAAACCCACTGCTGAGTGGGAAAAACAAATCCAGTCTAAACTGGGATCCATTTAAAGAAAGCAAAATACTAAGGAAAGAAAAAAACCACCACACCTCAGCATGGCAGGGAAATAAGTTTATAAGAATTGTCAAGGGATCTAGGAATAACCTAGATTCAATGGCTGCAATCTGGCACAGATGTGAATAAGAGTCCCCAGCAGCTGAGGGCATTACGTGGAATGAGCTGGCAATTCCCAAGGCAGTCCTGAACGGCCAGGCTCATCAGAGGAGCTAATATTGTCTTATTGTTTTCCTTTCTTTCTCTGAGAGGAAAGTGCATCCTAAAAGAAGCAATACCAGAGCTATGTGTCCCAATTAACCTGCTGCAGGTAGGGTCAGTCTGCTCCTTCCTGCATCCCCGTCAGAGAGCACAAGCATGACTGTTCCCATGGCCACTCTCCCCTGGAAAGAGGGAGGAAGGAAAAGAGGTGCTGATCTATTTAAGAGATAGCTCTGCTTTATGGTGCTGCCCTTCCTGCAGCCTGACCGGATGGTCTTTTTGCTTTTTCTCTCTCTCATTTCTCTGGCGATTGATTGCTCACTGCCACGGAGTACTATTGGCTTCAAAAGCTTCATTTTCTGGTTCCTGAGCTGCCCATCTCCTGGCTCATTGCTGCTGCTGGAGGTCAGATCCAAGTCCCATTGACATTAGGCCCTTTTGGGTTTGACCTTGAGAGCTTCCTTTGCTCATCCCATCACATGAAAAACCCCTTTCATCATTTCAGACACACATTTCTTAAAAGAACATGAACAATTCCAATGGCAAGAGATTATTTGATTATTTAAGTGATAGCAAGAAAAAAGCTGGAACCAAAGTGTTCCCAGACAGGTTTAAAGAATGCTGCAGCCTGGTGGTATTCCTGCTCGCTGCAGAGCTGGGGGTCTGCAGCAGGACCCAGGCATCCTGCACACCCCAAAAATTTGCTTCATTTCTGTAACCCAACAGCAACTGCACTCTCGTCCCAACTTTTGCTGTGGGTGAATTCAGGAGTTGCAATTGTCTGATTTGCATGAAAACTGCAGCCTGTTGCTGAAGGGTTTCCATCTGGACTGGAAATTCCCAAACTAACTTTGAGTGAGTGGCCACCGAAAGCACAAGGAAAAAGAAAGCACATAGTGAACCCTGAGGTTCCCAACCGTGCTGTTCAACTTCCCACTGCCGGGCTGCGTAACCACGGGGAAGATGCAGTGGTAAAAATGCCTTACAGAAAACAATTGTTTTCTTAACACCTCATACATCGCTCCCTGCAATATTGCAGAGAATCAGCTTTTCTCTGCAGAGTTTTCCTAGCAAGCTCTTATGAGATTCAAATCTTTGATGTGAGATTTCCACTCTCTTCTGGGCAGAAACACCTTTATCAGATTACTTCAGATTTATGAGTAGTTGGTGGGCTTGTTTAGGAGATGGTTACTTAGAGCATGAGATCAGCAGCGCAAGGAGCAGACACCTTACCTGGGAAGGCAGGGAGCTGGGGTGAATAAGCTGGATGTGGAGCTGCTACTACTGTGGTTAAGCTTTACTGAAGATGCATGTCTTTGGGCCTGTCAGTGTGTTAACTCATTTCCTCTAAGGCTTTGCACCTTTGCAGAAGGAATAAATAATGCTGTGTTCTGGATGGTCTCATCCTGTGCCACTGCAAATGTGCCAGCGCATGCTCCCAGCCAGAAGCCATTAACAGGAGCCCCCAGCAAGTCAGGCTTGTGCTGACCATATCTGTGGCCCCATGGAAAGTGTAGGTGAGGTACACTGCGGGCAGCTGGACATAAACAGCAGCATCCCCAGTTTAGAACCAGAGGTTACAGGTGCCAGTTCAGGGAACACACTGAGCAGGACATAAAGCAAGGAGAGAGGCTGTTCACCCATGGGACACAGCCAGGGACAGGCTGTGAGGTGGTGTTCTGGGGAGGGGCTGAAGAAGTCAGAATTGTTCTAGGAAGCTTTTGAAAATCTTCACTTATGGAGCATTCCTTTTAAAGGCAGAAAATAACAGTGATTCAGGGTTAAAGAGGTCAAAAGGAAAAGTCTTTACAAAAATAATTGAAAATCAAAATATGATGGAAACATGAAAATGGTGAAAAAGCAGCTTTGTTTCACACTCTTCTATAATGCAGGCAGCTTCCATGCATTTTGCAGTGCTCATGTGGTGAGTCCCCACTCGTCATCTCTTTATCTACATGTAGAGTGACAGGTGAGAGTCAGTTACAGGATCCTACTTCTGACCTAATGGCAGAAATCCCTTGCTTCAGTAGGTAACTGTTTCACCAAGGGTCTTTCCTTCCATTCTATTTGCTACAATACAGTACAGGATAGAGGGATGAAGTCTTTTTTATACCAAAAAGGATGCAAACACTGGGTCTTGCACTTACTACCCTGGTGGGGCAGTTGCTGCCTGCCCAGTCATGCTCTTGCCACCAGCCCCACGAAGGGAGGCTTGAAAGCTTAAACCCATTTGAATTCTGGCTTTGGGCAAGTTGGATGCCAAACCAGACAAAAACGGGGCATTCTGGATGAAACCCTGCTCCTGGAAATGTGAAAAGTTACTCAGGCTGTATTAAAGCCACATGGAAGGGATGACACTATTGGAAACCAAATGAAGACTTGTGAATACTTTATCAGGGGAGCAGGAGGGGAAGGGATGGCTTCTATTTGAAGATGTCTTGGTCAAATCCAGCCCCTTCTACACCTCTAGATTTTGCTCTATAATCAAGTTAAACCACTAAGCTGACAAAGACCCCACTTACCAAAGGGAGAGACAAAGATGATACAAAGGAAGAAAATTGGCTGACATTGAAGCCATGCATCTGGATTATTTCACTGCTCCATGGGGGAGCGCTGAGATGCTGACAGTTTACCTTTCAAATCTCTCAAATAAAACAACTCTTGAAAATTGCTGAAATATTATCAACACAAACAGCAACACAGCAGCAGGGTCTCTTTGACAAAGTGACGGCAAAGGCCGTGCCTCCCCTTGCTGCCAGCAGCAGCATCTGATGGCCATGCTGAGAGGGTTTTCCTCCATGCACACCCGGGTGCAGGATGTGGGACCCCCCTCCCTTGCACCATCACACTGCCGTTGGTGGGAGATTGTCAGCCTGGCTCGTACATTAAGAGTGGGACTATTGCAGCCTGAGCAAAACTTGCTTAAACAGAGGGTCTTCAAAGATGTGATGCAGTGGACCTCCACCTCTTAGTTCTGTCTGCTGCAAAACCTCCTCTCTCTACAGCAAAACACCGATTCTCAAAGAAATGAGCTTGAAACTAGTGTAGGACTGTGCTCAGTTCCTCTGAAAGGCAGCCTGAAGCCTGGAATGCCTTTTGTAGGGCTCACTTGTCACTTCCAAGACTTCTCCCTCCAGCTTTGGATACTCAGAAGAACCCAGGCTGGACGTTCTATCGCCCTTCCCAAGTTGCTGTTTGCAGAAAACAATTGCAGCCAATCTCCCTCTATATGAAAATGGTGGAAAACATGGAAGGAGTGCAAGATTTGTAGGGAGCTCTATGGTTACTCGAAGAAAAATAACAAGTATAAATTAAAGAAATATAAAAATATATATATTAAATAAAATTCTATTGAAGAAAAACCATAACAAATCACCAACTCTGCATTTGCGGTGTCTGCTGCTTGGGAATCAGGCTCTGGCTCATGTTATTTTGGGGTACTGAAGCCAGACTCTTGCTGTCACCATCTCGATGTTCTTGGCTTAGTTTCTGCTTCTTTATTTTATTATTCTGAAGAAAATAAGTCAATCAGTGTTCTTTCTTTGGCAGAGGAGCAGTTCTGTGAGAACCAAATTGATGGACTCTGGCTCAATGCTCAAGTCCCTTCCTTCTGCTGCAATCAGGTGCAATGTCACCGGGATTTCCCTCCCAAAACACAGGGGGTTTATGGGCTGTAATGGTGTATCCCTGAATTAAGCACCTGTGCTGAGCTCCAGGCTTGTGGCCAATTGGGTTGCACAGCCTGAATGTGAGGTTGGGGTCAGGAGAAAGGGGTGCACTCAAGCGGGTGTCTGTGTGCCCATCCCAGCTGGCTCTGGTCTACCTCATCCCTGCCTTCACAAGGGCCTGGACTTTAAATAAAAAACCCACCCCTTGTTATATAGCCCAATTTAAAATCCTCCATAAGAGTCACCATGTGCATGTACACAGTGTCAGTGAGCCTTTCCCCTGCCTCCACACAGCAGGGCACTGCTGCTCTGCGTGCACAGATGTGCTTGGTCTAAGTAGACCCGAGCAGATGATGTGACTATCCACTATAGCACAGGCTATGAACCAACCTGGCTTCAGCAAGTTGTTCTTAAGATCACCTGGAAATAGTATGATAGGGAGTCAGGCAGATCTCCTCCCTCCAAAATGCTTTCTTTTAAGAGTTTATTAGTTGCCTGCTGTTATAGTAAAGGCTGGTGCTGCTACAGGCTCTTGCCTCCAAGTGGTTCTTAATTGCCCCCTGAAAACCCTACACCCCACAGGTACCCAGATAATTTACCAGCCAAGTTTTGATGCCTATACTTAAAAGGGTGACCTTAGTCTGAGAAAGCATTTTTTTGGGGGGCAATCTGTAATTTGAAATGGTTTAAATGTGTTTTTAAGTAACCCTGTAAAATAACGTGCTGCCAAGCAAGAGCTTTGGGTTAAATTATACCCCCACAAAAATCACAGCGTGTAAAGGCAGCTGCTGGAAGTTGACAGAACCTTAATTACAGCAGCCTCAGTGGGCGATACAGCAGCAGTACTATCAAGCCTCTGAAAACCTCTGCTTTAAGGCCACCAGTTAATCGTGTGTGTGTCGCACACATCCTGCTCTGGAGCTGTGCTTCCAGCACAGGTCATGAGCTTTCAGCCATGTTTTCAAGGGAAACAGCTCCGCAAAAGCCAAGCTAGGGCAGGTTTTTGGGCTTCTTCTTCTCCTAGTCCAGCCTGCTCCAAACAATCAACACAGCAACTGCTCTGCACAGTGTTTCTAGACACAAAGCCACTGCTCTGCTGTGTTGCTTTGCGACAGAGGCACTGTAAAATACACGTTCCTTGTGCTGCTCTATGCTGATATCCCCAGTTTGCAACTTAAAAGTCAACATATTCCCCCTACTCAGCCCTCTCCCACATCATCTCCTATGGAGCCAGAGTATCAAAACACTAAGCCTTGTTGCTAATGGCCTAAGCAAATGATTTAATCATAGTGATGTAAAAGGAGTGAGGAGCCTGCAGGATGGAAAAAAATGCTTCATAGATAGTAAGACTAATGAGGTAATGTGTAAACCCAGGCATTTTCTAACAGATGGGACGTGGCAGAGCTGACATGTATATTGAAAGGGACATAAAAACATAGACAAAACAATAGCCAGGGTTGGCCATAGCTTGATTTATGCAGTGGAAACATTTTTAACTCTGAAGGCAAAGGCAAGAAGCACAGAATGCTCTGTGCTTGGCAGTGCAGTCACAGCATTGCAGCATTGTGTCTGAAGACGCAGAACGCCTGGACCCCAAGCGCACCCAGCCTCCGTGGTTCTGGTGTGAGGCTGTCTAGTGAGCACTCATGCAACAAGTTTACCAGGGCTCTGCAGGATTATCCAGCATCGCTGTGCCTGCAAGGAAAGGGAAGCCAATTTGTTAAGCATCTCTGTGGGAGAGCACGGGTGCTGTCATCGAGGCAGCAGGCTTGATGCACAGCAACCTGGCTGCATTGCTTGTGCTGGCCACTGCTTGCAAGGTAGTTCTGAAGGCAAACTCAGCTGCTCTGCAAAATGAAGCCCCTCAAGTGCCATCCATACAAAGTAGAAGGTGCCACTAATTCACACCTTCAGCTGCCACCATGGTGGAGTTCGGGTAGCACGAAGATGTGGGTGCTCGGTGGTGCCTATGGGCATCGTGGTACCTCACCAGTGCCCAGAGGCTGGGATGAACCATCTTCCTCCCAAGCCAGGCTGGGCACTGCTTGGTGAGAGCGCCAAGTAACACAGCTCCTGGGGCTGCCAAACATATGGTGTGCTCCACGTGTGAGCACTGTAAACTCTTCTCAAAAACACCAGCTGCTCAAGGTGAGAGCATGCTGGGATGGCTATAAGGGAACTCTGTGTTTTTGTCTGCCTGCTTTTACTGGAGAAACCTCTTGGAAATTCCTGGTGGTACATGCAGAAAAGCATGAAGCAAAAAAACTGAGTCATCTGTTTCAAACCGTCATAGCAGCTTCCCCTGTCAATCTGTGTGACCCACTCAATTCCCATCCATTTTATCCATTTTGGGGGAGTTGTGAAAAATAAATACAATCATTCCAGCTGATTGGTTATAACATATCCTCAAGCTGCAGTTTTATTTGTCCAAATTCTCCTGTGGCTGTACCACAGCTTGGGCTTTATATAATCCAGGCAGTAACACCAGACACAATCAGAGAATTTGGTCTGACTGCATTGCTGCTGTGTCCTGAACAGATTTACCACAGCTCAATGCTCTGAAGTAGCTTAGCCAGGGCTAAAAGAAAAATAAGAATTTAGTTATTAATATAATTTTCCATTGAGATAGTGTATGAAACCCATCTATCATGCTAAATCTACAAGTTCCAAACTGCATACATACAGTATATTACGGGATTAAGAAAGATTAAGAATAGCTCCTAAATGTCTGTGTGTGTATATTAGCAGTGATTGTTTTATCTATGAATTACCTGCTGCTGTGCAGAAAAGGCACAGATAAGGAAACCAGGCTGAATCAGCCATGCTGGGAACAGCATAAGTGGGATTCTTTGTTCACAGACCTCTGCCTCTGCTTCTCAGGGTGATGTGGAAGTATCACAGGGGAGTGCTGCTCTCAGAGCCAGGGGAGCTAGAGCAATACCTCCTGCCCGTAAACCAGCCGGCATTGCTATGTATGCTCAGCAGGTGCCTCTCACTGATCACCTCTGCATTCAAAAATGCATTAAAAGTACAGCATTAAAATGCTCTAGTGACTAGAGCCAGTGGGAAGAGACCTCTCGCTTACAGTGTGCCGTACTAAGGGTGCCTGCTGGCATGTCTCATTCAGTTTAGTGCCTCCAGGGTGTTTTGGTGCAGGGGAAAATCCCTGTCTGTGTGCATCAGCTCCTGAGCAGTATGGATGGCTAGATCATGACATTGGGCTGCAGAGCCAAGGGATGCTCTTGGTGTGCAGAGCCCATCTTGAATGTGAGCTTCCCAAGTGGTAGTTCTCTTAAGAGCAATTGGAACAGCCTGAGCGAGAGCTCAGGACTGGAGCTTTTAAAAATCCACCTTGTTTTCAGGGCAGCTTGCCCTCTATGGGCCATGGATAACTACCAGGGTTTGTAGCTGTTCCCAGTTAGTGTCAAAGCATCAGACTCAGCCTGGCTTGGCTCCCGAAGCACCAGCAGGGCTCTGGCTCTGACAGACCCAGGAGTCTTGTCTCTGCTCCTAATAAGACATGCTGATGAATTAGCCATTCACACATGAACGCAACCGTGCTCTCTCCTTGTGACTTGCTGAATCCCATCATTCCCACAGGGAGGCGGACACCCATCTCCCGGTGGTGCCATGTGAGCCCAGGCTTACCTGGCTGAAGGCACCTGGACTTCAGTCCCAGGATTAGTATCAGGGGTAATGCTTACAAGGAAAGACCATTCTGTGGCACAGCAAATACATGATTTGTGCTGTTAGTGGCAAACCTCAGTGTGCCTGGCATGGCAAAATGTGTGCTATGCCAAAGCGGTTACCTGGGCACGCCTACGTAAGGAAGAATACCTTTCCCCCAACACTCATAGCGTGCGTAACTGCACCATTTATAAAAAGCATCCTCTGAAAGGATTTTCCTACTGGGTAAAGGCCCATTATGAGGAATTCCTGGCTTATGTGGCTGTATTTAGCAGCGGTAATCCTATTATGCTTATCCTAAACTGTCCTCCACCGAATAGTGAAATGAACTTTACAGAACACTAGAAGCTTAATTAAGCCTCCAAGCCTGCTGTGAGCAGCACAATTCTGCTTGTTTGTAGCCACACAGTTCTGTTATCATAGAGAACACAAGCAGCACACCTGTAACGTACACACACCAAAGGCTGCTTCATTGTTCTTAGTGACTACAAGGCAAATTCTTTGTAGGAACAGTAGTCCTATTCATTCTGTATCACTGAGAGCCTAAAGCCATGACCACATACACATGTCAATAACTCTGCTCTTGCAAATAGCCATGCTGAGGCTGAAGACTAGCTGTGTGCTCTTCCATATTTTCATTGCATATCTGTGAGGATAAATACAACCGGTACTGATCAGCCAGGTCCTGAGGCTGGTCTTTCTGAAGGGGTTTTTGCAAGTCTCTAAAGAAACAATATCACACCTACTGCTAGTGAAAAACAGCTGGGTTGCAGCAGCCCCAGTGCCTCTATGGATGGTTTTTGCTGAACATCAGCATAAACCTTCAGAGCACGCACACAGATTGGAGAGCTGTCAGGCTGTGCTGAGGGTGTCAAGGCAGATTTGAGTGGCCTAGCCATTCGGTGTCAGCTGCATAAGGCTGGGTGACAGCATTCATGTTTCTCCCCTAACACCTTTTCACACTATTCACACTTGACAGTCTTTGAATTGCTCCAGGAAAAGCTGAATGTCAGCGAAGCTCCTGGGCAGAAAGCAGAGGGATGAAGAGGACCGCACAAGCTGCAGCTGGAAAGGGCTGTATGGGTGATTATCCTGAAATCTCAATAGAGATAACTAATAATTTAAATATTGCTTAAAAAATCCCAATGCAACTCACATGCTGCAAACAGCACATCTCCGACTGCCACACAGTCTGTGCAATGCATCCCCTGTCCTGGACAGGACAAAACCTGACCTGCAGATGTCACAGCACATTTGCAGCATTGCAAGATGTGTGGATATCACCCAGTATGTAGCCAGCATGGCTTAACTGTTACCTATCACTAAACATGGATTCCTGTGGCCTTTTTAGACCTTCCTTGTTCTTTTTCCTAATGGAGGGCGCCTCTGAGGCTTAGCTCTAGAAATCAGTGCCTTCAAATGCTTGATTTTTTGGTGTAACAGACTGAGATAGGCTAAATATTTTGTGTTTTTGTCTTGCCCAGCTGATAACCCAGATATTATTAGTGAAGCACAACTGGGTCATGCGAATTAATATTAGCATCTGTGTTAGCTGCTTTATTTACAGCACTGTAGCTGTCAAAAGTTGTAGGTAGCTTAAAAGGAATATGGATTATTCATGTTGACATCAGCAGTAAAACAGCTAGATGAAGGAAGGCTGGCTCCTGAGGACAAAGAGGCCAGGCAGGGCCTGCAGCATACAAAAAGGCCAAGGGGGGCAAATGCCCAGTGAATGGTCTGGTCAAGTGCAGGGTGAGAGGGAAGCTCATCCCAACTTTTGTTGCCAGCAAAAGTCTTGTCTAGCAGCCATAGTCTAACAATGTCCATCAGTTTTCTGTAGTGCCCAAAATGAGAGTGTTGTTGAAATAATAGAGGATGGAAAGACCCTGATTTTCCAAGGATTCTTGCTTCAGGTGAGCCCCACCAGCACAATTCTGGCTACTGCTGGATGCAAACATGAAATGTATGCATCCTTATGGTTAAGCAGCAGGGATAGAAGTCAATACTGATCATTAAAAAGGAAACTTTCACATTTTCTAAGCTATCTTCATATATTCTGGGTGAAGATTGGTGATACTTCAAAATGTCGAAGCCTTGGGTGGCATGGCTTAGTGTGGGGTGTTCCTGCTTATGGCAGGGGGTTGGAACTGGATATCTTAAGGTCCTTTCCAACCCTAACGATTCTGATTCTATGATTCTGTGTGGACCTGGCAGGTCTTCACCAAGGTTCAAGGTGAACCATTTCGTGATGGCTGTTCCATGGCTCTGGTTGCTGCAAACTTCACCATGTGGTGCTGCTGTCACATCAGGACTAAGGAACCCAAACCCTGTAACTCCCAGCTCCTCCTGTGGTGTGTGCCCATAGTGGAGCATGGGGAAACTGCCCTGCAGCCCCCAAGACACCCGCCACCACTGATGTCCTGCCCTGTGAGCTCAGGTCCTCCTCTAGCATCTCACTGTGCTTCAGGAGGGCTGTGCAAGGGCTGGGGCTGGATTTCAGGCATCAGGTAGAAGAGGTTAGTTTTTAAAAACTCTGATCATGGTTTCAATATAATTAAGGAATTAATTAACTTCCCAGCTCAGTAATTATGGAAGCTTCAGCCATGTGAATCAGTGCCTTTTTCCATAGGTGTCTGTGGGCCTCACAGTGGTCAGTGTGAATTCCCTACAGGTCTTGTTTGGAGTAGATGGAGGCAGGCTGAGAAGTTGGAATTTGGAGGCAGACTGGTGTGTGTGCAATCAGACTGGCATGAGCCTGAGCACACAGCATTTGAGGACATTATTATTATTATTATTATTATTATTATTATTATTATTATTATTATAACTAAAGTCCAGAAGATGCCATGAAGTGAGGGGTCAATCACACCTCTTTCCACTGACGTCTGCAGCCGGAAGCTCTCTGACGTGTAGTCACTCAGTCATGTCTCTGTGAATGGATTTCAGAGCCAGTGCTTTGCCTCCACTTTAAAGCCTACCTCTGTGGGAAACTGGACCTGTCAGCTAGTGCATCTCCTGCTGGTTTCATTCCTGGTAGGCAGCCACTACCGTCTCAAGCGGATGCCATGTCCCTGTTGCCTTCTGCCCCCTTTCCACAATCTTGCATTACCAAGACCCAACCATCCTGTAAACAAAACCAGTGCTGGGGTTTAACTTTATAGGAACTGAGGGAATGCAAATTTCTGATTAATAGAAATGTCAGCAAGGTCTTATTTAAGTAATTGCTGGCAGGGTGGTGTGTATCGGCAGAATCCTTAGGAATGCTTTTTCTTATCAGCAGAAATTGTATCGATTTATTTTTCCAGACCAAAAAAAAAACCAAACCCTTGAACAAATTAAACTAGAAAACAGTTTCAGAAACCAGCTTCACTGGGCAACAACACTGTTAAATCCCTGGGTGCCTAAAACTTGGATTCGAAAACAGCATAAAGCAGCAGAGCCTCAACTGCACTGGCACAGACAGGAAAGGAGCTTGCGTCAAGCTCTGCTTGTGCCACTCAGAGTTGCCTTTGCCTTGGGTTCAGGCAAGGGATGGAAAGAGCTACCAGGACAGGGTAACACTGCAACAAATATCTCCCTGGATTCCCTTAACCCTTGTAGCTGGAAGTCTTATCATTTCCCTGCATGGCTCAGATAGATCAGCAACCTGCATCAGGAATGCAATCACCTGCCTGCTGAAGAGCCCAGTTATCAGTGAACCAACCAAAGCAGAAATCACATCCTCCCACACAGGCCAGAGAAATTATTATAATCCTCTTATATTCCTGCCTCAGTTGTTAGAATAGATAAAATCTAAAGATGTTCATCACATCTTAAGACAAAGACAACATCTATTATTTAAAGTTGTGCTAGTAAAAGCAGAGCACCAGGAATCAGGTGTTTCTGGAGCCAGAGTTATTGTTCTCTGTTGGATTTTGATAGTACTGTCTGCTGAGTTTCTCTTTGCCTTCAGGAAACACAAGTGGCCATCTGGAAGCTTCATCAACCCACCAAAACAGCAGCTATAATTGTGCTTATTAAACAAGAGAGTAAATCTCTCCCTGAGGAAAGGAAACTCTCCCTTGGACTGAGCACATGAATGTGACCCTGGACCCATGGCAAGTCTGACCTCCCAGTTGCCAACAGTACACTGGTGAGAAGAGAAAGCGTGGCTGAAACACAAACTTTAGGATAAGACAGACATGCCCTACTGCACTCAGCTCTGCTGGGTATTGTCTGGCCCATGCACTGATCTTATTCCGCAAGCTGTCAGCTTCAGTATAAATATTCTCAGACTATGAAAAACAGCAAAAGAGAGTGGCTTCCTCCAAGTGCATTTAACACAGCAAAATTCTACCAATCCTTGGGATTATACTGGTCTACTTATGCGGAGATGGGCAAAGAAGAGGCAAGAGAGTCAGATCTTTCCCCCTGTTTGCCCCAGCAGTACAAGGACAGCACAGGACACTTTGCATTTGACTTAGGAAATCACCCCAGCCCCAGCCAGGTGATGCCTGCTCCACCATCTGTCTCATTCCTGCTCAGATATTCCCAAACCTAGCTCCAAAAGAGCCCAATGCACATATCCTGTGGCAGGAATTTGTTCCTAGAGGCTCTGAGCACCACAACACTCTTTGCATACAATCAAGTTTAATTAACCTTGAGAATATGTTATACACTTAAACCTGCGTGATTTTTCACCTAGAGTTACACAATATTTTCAGTTCAACCTTTAACTCAAATTTTTAAGACTCTATTTCCTGCTATCCTTCCCCACTGTACAAAATCCCATTCCTTTTGTCTGATCAATCAGCTTGATTGCTCTGAACTTGCCCAGGTCAGAAACATAACAGCAATATTCGTGACAATACAATCTTTTATCAAAACAGAAACATTCTGGAAACAAGAGCTGGGTTCCTATGGTCTGGTTAAAAAGAATTTGCATATTTTTGCATATTCAGAATGTTCTCTTTCGGTGACATTAAAGAAAAGCTCTCTTTTGAGCTCATAAATGCCTTCTTTCCCTTGTTTGGTTAATTAATTTTAAATAAATTAAGAATGTTTTGAAATATTCTGGTCTGAAATTACTGAAATAAAATTTCTTGCATATTCAGGCCCAAAATGTAGGATTTAAAGTATTAACAATTATCTTAAACAAAACCACTATTTCCTGCACCTCCCCACTCTACTGCCTGTGCCTTGAGGAGATATGGCCCAATCTCTGCTTAGACCTTCTCTGCAGCTCCTGGGATGACATCCAGTGCATATAAGCTTTTCTTACTGTATTTGCTGATTAAAACTGACATTTTTTACAAGCAGCCTTTACAAGATGCAGGAATTTCAATGGAAGTTTCACCCAAATTAGCATCTCTCTCATCAAACTCATGAGTCTTATATCCAGCTGTGTAACACAGCACTGTGAGAGACCTGCTGGGTTCATGCTAGTGCTCCGCACTCATCCCTGCTGTAGCATTCCCATGGAGGCCTGCTGTCCTGGTCAGCCTGTGTCTCCTTTTTACATCAGTAATGGGAAAAGGCAAGACTTTTTTTTCCCTTAATCAGCTGCAGGCTCCATAGGTGTTCCCCCATCTGTCATTTCCAGCAGTAATCACAGCATCACTCTCTCCTTGCCTAGCACTATATGTAGACAATTTCCTATCAGCCTGTATAGCTTTGCTCTTTGAACTCCAAGGAAAACCAGGAATAATTATGGAATGGTA
Source organism: Loriculus beryllinus (assembly GCA_039877255.1). Classification (NCBI taxonomy): domain Eukaryota; kingdom Metazoa; phylum Chordata; class Aves; order Psittaciformes; family Psittacidae; genus Loriculus; species Loriculus beryllinus. The sequence continues at coordinate 20,019 of JBCJKH010043379.1, forward strand.
CTTTTTCCTTGGCTGGCAGGTTTAACAACTCCCTGGCTGGCTCTTTGGATGCTGTCCTGCCTGCTGCCAGTCATGCCTTGTAGAGGCAAATCCCTAAGTATTACCTTACCTTGTCTAAAAATCTCACAGAGAGCTTTTTAGGGGATGATTTGTTGTTGTTGGCTGCACAGCCCTTGCCAGCAAAGCCCTTTGAGATAACTCTTTCACAGATGACTGTAAAGACAGCTTTTGAGTTACCACCTTCACCTCCTATGGTGGGACCAACCCCAGCCACTGCCCCAGAAAAAGTGAGAATAATGATTCTACAGTTAGAATAACGATTCTACAGTTAGAATAACTTGTGTTGTTCATACAAATACACCAGTGTAAAACACCTTGTATATGACTTGCTCCTCCTCATCTTTCCAGGAATCCCACCCTAGCCCCCCCCAGTTCTCTTCGCATCAAACTGAATTGCTCTGAACAAGAAAGGCTTCTAAAGACTGAGAGGTGATGCTTTCCCTCTGACAGGCACTTGTAAATCCCACTTAATGATTGCACAGACACTTCTCCCAGCATTAAAAACTTCCAGGAGTACAAAGTAAATTAATTTGGAAGACCTGGGAATACCAGCAAATGCTGCTCCTGGTTTGAGGAGCTGTTTTGTTGCTTTCTACATTGCTGTTGTGAGGTCAAGATGTTGGTCTGGGGGCTGCTTTCATTATCCCGATGTCCCTGGGAAGGGAGAACGGAAAATACATGGAGAACTAGTGGAAAAAACAATTGCTCTGGCTGTTTATTTTTGACAGAGAGCTCTAAGCATCTGCTGGCTTTAGTTTTGCTAACTGTACTTTTTTAATGTCGGCAAGGATGCCTGGACCCGAGAGAGGAATGTACTGTATATATAATTATAAATCAAAAGATAATATAATAAGTAAATGAGCACTGAAAAATACCACTCTTTAATTGCATATGCCATCTACCTAATAGTTCCAGGTTGTGAGTCACCACTTGAATTAAAGAGGTGCAGCGGGGTGGCAGAGGGCCAGTTCTGCAAAGGTAGCAAAGCCTGCCTTGGCATCTGCCTCTTGTTGAAGCTCCCAGATCTGACCTAAACTCCTCCAGGGACCCTGAGCTCAGCAGTGTCCTACCTGGCTGCCCTCACAGAGACCCATTTGCTGGGCTGTACATTATATAGGCAAAGAGTTAAATGCCTGAGAAATGGGATCACAGACCTGCCTAGGGATGAACCTAAAAGGAGCATAAGAAATCCTGGGCCTAGGCAGAGCTAAACATCACCGTAAAAGGCAGATGGGAACTTGCAGAAGATGGACACCTACACCAGGGCAGCCCTTTCTCCTAGTTAAAAAAGAGATTAAGAAAAGATGTTGCCATCCCTGAGGGCTGGAGGGTGTGTTTGGGACTAGAGGAGCCAGAGCAAGCTCTAATCCCTGCTCTTCCAGGCTGGAGCAAGCCTTGCAGTGAGGAAAATGACCTGACCGTGCTGCTGAGCTTTAGTCCCTGGGGCACTGGAGGCTGTGAGGGTGGCTCTTCAGAAAAAGCCTGTGTTAAGTGGGGTTTTTAAAGTGACCACTTAAGGCACTAGAGAGTGGAAATGTGACAGTGAGAGGAGTAAGGATATGATACAAGAGGTTTCTGCTTTTAATGCCCTGAACACAAGATCGGATTTGCATGAAGATAGTGAAAGGGTTTTTCACTTGTACAGAAGCAAATGTTACCCGTGTGCACTAAAGCACTCCCCTAACACATCTGGACAGACACACATGCTTGCACAATGAGCTGTGATGCCCTACCAAAGCCACCAGCCAAGGCCTAGACCTTCTCTGAGAGCCCATGTGCCTGGTGCTTCTGCTCCTCATGCTTATGAACTTACAAAAACCAGCAGTGCAAAACAATTTAGCGCTGTTTCGCTGTGAGATATCAAGATCCCATAATAATAACTCATGATGACTTCACAGCAACCTTAAACCAGACAGTTTCCATCCTGCTGTCAAGGCCATGTGTCCTTGGCTTTGAACTGCTTTGTCCCCACTGGAATTCAGCCACCTCTGCACTGGGACACACTGGGATTTTAATCCCGTAAATGACAGCATCAATCCTGGCCTCAGGGGCTTCCCTGGGAGCGAGGGACGTGCTGCAGGATCTTTCAGTTCTGTTTCCAGACAATTAAATATTCCCAGCAAGCTGTTAATCTTTGAGAAACACACTGGGCTTTGCTCATCATTACTTAAATGGAGTGGATGGCAGAAGGTAGGCACCTGAAACCTTAATAAAAACCCTGGCCAAAACGTGTGAATATTGAATTCCTCCACCAGAGCAGCAGCTGCAGTGTGTGACAGTGCTGATGGCTGCTGTCTTGCTGCTCTGACTGGCCAGAAACAGAAAAAAAACCCCATTTCATGATACATTTTTCTTTACAGGATTCCAGAAGAGCTTTAGGTCTTTTTGAAACATTAGCAACAACAGGAGAAGATTTAAAGTATTTCCTTCAGAGCAGTGTTTGTTCCTAGAGTGCTTTACATATCTTATGTTTGGGAATGGCAATAACAATGAAAAAAGACCATAAATCTAAGAGCAAGTCTCCTAAACCACCTTGTGTGTGGTTTAAATGAAGCAGATTTGTTTATGGTATACTAAGGGCATTGGGAGGTTTGAGCATTTTTACCAGCTGTTCCTGGTGATTTTTTGGCAGCTCTCAGGATGTCATTGTCATTCCCAGCATATCTGGAGATGGCTCTCAGATGGCCAAGGAATGGAAGCCAGGCACTTCGGCACCCTCCTGGGAAGTTTGGTGTGCATTGCACGCTTCATTGTGTTTGCTACAGAAAAACTCCCCTGCTTTGCAGTGCCTTGGAGCATGAGAGGTCTGCAGGTCAAGAAGCTTCTCTCATTGAATGCAAAAGACAGGGAGAAAGAACACCTTTTAAATATTATCCTTGATGTTTTAAAGCTTCTCATTAGAAGCTTTTGAATTGTTGAGAAAAATGGTATCAACCGTGATAGTGGGAACACAGCCCCTTGCCCTCGGGCTGAACCTAGACAGGGATTTTCCAGAAGATTTCACAGAACAACTTGCTCACGCTGATTGTCACTAACAGTTACTCTTTCTGATAGTTTAATCTGCATTTGTTTTCCTCTGCAGGAAAAGTCAGTGCAGGAAAAAGCTTAGTGCTTGCTCCTTTACCTGATGGGGGCCGGACCTTTCTGGTTCTCCTAAAACCTTCAGGAGATCCAGATTATAATTTGGGTGTTCCCTTTCTTGCACATTAAATTCGTTTCAGATTTACATCTGTAAGTAATGGTAGGGAGGTTTTTTGTGGTTTGTTAATGTATTTTCTTTCTTGATTGAGAATGCTTCAAGGGAATGTGATGTATTTACCTGCAAACTCTGGTAATATACCACTCATTTTGTCTTGTGAGAAGCCTCATCCAGTTAATGCACCAAGGAGTTAAAATTAACTCAGATACTGCTGATGATCATGTGGATGAGGTTCC
>JBCJKH010043386.1:0-14303 GCA_039877255.1 Loriculus beryllinus
CCCTCATCCACTATTTCCATATCCTAAGAGGTCAGAAAATTAGGGAAATTGTGAATAAGCATGTTTCTATGATAGATTTATGCAAAGGTGTAATCCAAACTTTTAGTTGATTTACTCAGGGTAAAATATCTCTGGTATAGGTATTACAACTTTTTCTGTCTACTGGATATCTCTAAATCCAGCTAAACATGTTTTGCTGCTGGTTTGATCTGAATCTCAAATGCAAAAGAAGCATGTTTCTATGATTTATTTATGCAAAGGTATAATCCAACCTTTTAGTTGATTTACTCAGGGTAAAATATCTCTGGTTTAGGTATTAAAACTTTTTCTGTTTACTGGATATCTCTAAATCCAGCTAAACATGTACTGCTGCTGGTTTGACCTGAATCTCAGATGCAAACATTGCAGGATAAACGCCTGTGGTTTATCTTCTATTTCTAGGCAAAGATGCAAGATAGCCTGTAACAGCTGCTGAAGTCGAGGAGTTGTTCACTCACTGTAGCCAAGGAGAGGTTTCTTGCTATTGCCCAGGGGACGGACTTGGGTAGTTTTACATCTTAAAGAACTCTCCTGTCTACTAACCATACTATTTTTCGTGTTCAGATGACAAGTTGCTAAACAAATGAATGGAAATATTTTGTCTAATCAGATTACTTTGTTTCTAATTAGAGAGAAGGGAAGAATTAAATAGCAAAACACACAAAGCAAAGAAACCCAGGGGTCAGAGACGCAGTTAGTGTGACAAACTGTTTCAATTCAAGGTCAGACTGCTTTTATATTTCACACAATCAAATACAACAATTTTGGTTTTCATTAGGCTTTCTTTTTAATGCAAAGCCACTATTTATTATGCAAAGCAGAAAAATAACTATGCTATGCCTAGATGGATCTCAGAAGCTCAGTATCATTAAAAATAACTTTTGGTGGGGATGTGAAGACCCAAGAGTGAAAACAAATGTAAATCTTCTGTCTGTAGCAAGTTGTCTAGCAACTGGATATAAAATAATCCTTTCGAGTTAAGTTCTGCAAATTGTCTATTTTTTAGCGTCAGTTTGTTCAGGCATCATTAGCCAGCTACACAGAAGCTGTGCAAGTTATATATGTACAACTTCATAGCTTCCAACTAGCCTCCGTGGTTTTTCTCACCAGCATTTTATAACTGTCTGTGTGAGTGATTTTCCTCTTGACACAAGCTGCTTCTATGCCCCAAATTAACAGTCCAGCCTCTCTCTGCAGTTTCACCTTTCTCATTTTTATACAGACTTTTTCACAGCAATATGATCCAAAGTTATACAGTTGTGCCAGCTCAGAGCTGGACCTGAATCCTTGGTAAACATATTGCTAAAACTGGTGTGTCTGTGGGTTTTGGCATGTTTTTCTGTGTGTGCATTTTGGTTTTGTTGTTTGTTTGGGGGGTTTGTGTGTGTGTGTTTTCTGGGGGTTTTGTTGTTTTCTGTTTGATTGGGGGGTTTTGTTTGTAGGTTGTTTTTTTGTTTGTTTGGATTGGTTTGGTTTTTGTTTTTTTTTTTTTAGAGTAAAATCCTAGGATTACTAAAAAAGCAGCTCGTATAATCACAATGGTTTTGCCCCCATATTTTCCAAGGCAACTTTGTCTCTTTCCTTTTATTTTTTTCCACAACTTTTCCCCTTCAAATTGCCTACCAGATAACTTTCCTTCTTTCACAGCTACATTTTATACAGTAGTTTTCCTCCTGAGATTTGCAAAGAAAATTTTGTGACATTCAAACAAATAAATGCTGTAGTACCAAAAAAAAAAAAAAAATGAAACCATGTTGAAGCAAAACATGTGGTACAGCTAAAGAGGAATTAAACCCGTGTTTGAAAACGTTTGCTCCTCTTTTGGAGATTGTTCTATACAGTCTCCGGCAGGACCACACATCAAAACCTCAGCCTCAGCTTGTAGGGCAGGTGTTGTTTCCCTCCTTTGTCTGCCTTCAGCCCCTGACTTTCAATTCAGGTTTACTGTAACCTGTTTCACTTCATTCTCCCTTAGGGGAAAAACCACAGAGCTGCACACATTGAGGATATGAATTCTTTCAAGAAACAGTAGTTTCAGACTTTTGAATTCTTTTCAATATTGTAATGACTTAGGTAAAGAGCTGAAGATCTGTTTGTTTTGGTTTTTTTTCCTGTACTCCCTTCACATTGTATTTTCAAATGAGCATCACTTTATTCAAGGGTTTTCAGCTTCCTTGTTCTAATCTAATGGTTGTGCTTTCTCATGACAAGATATTAGGTAGAGGTATCAATCTGAATCTCACTTACTGTCTTAAAAAGGCAGGGCACATTTTTTGTAACTCCTTCTAGACTGTATGTCTGCTTTATATCAGATATGATTTAATAGACTTTTTAAAGCTAGCCTGTCGTCTGCCTTGCCTGTATGTGAAAAGAAGCATATTTACAAGCTGTACACCTTAAGAAGCCTTTCATTGTCCCAGAAATATCTTATTAAAGCATCTATTCAAACATCAACACATTTTGGAAATCTTAAAGGCACTTTCCTTTGCTCTTAAAGTTTGTTGGCTGCTTTTTTCTTTGCTTCTGATCAGAGTTGAGAATGGTGTATTACACAGGCACCCTGCAGTATGGAAAGATTTCAGAAATATATTGGTCTGTTCCAGAATCCATCATTTATTAATCACTGTGTCTGGTGCTGTTCCTGACATCTATTCTCAGTTACAGACTGGATCTCTTCAGAAGCAGATTTTCCTTTCTTATTTTTTTAATATATTTTTTGTATCCTACAGCAGGAATGAAGTCAATCAGCTTCAGTCAATGCTGACACTATGAAACACAAAGCAGTACGTCAAAACAGGAAGATTTGAGGACAAGTTTGCTTTATGAATGCACAAATAATAAACTCTAGCTGTGTTTGCCAGTGGCTGCATCAGCTACACAATCTGTTTTATTGGTTTGTTTGTAGGTTGAGGGCTTTTCTGTGTTTATTTGTGTCTGAATTCAGTCTTACATAGCTAAAGCAAAGACTTTTGCTTATAAGAGTTCTGTCTTTGAGATGGAAGATCCATAAACAGAATTCAGTCTCTTTCAATAGCTAAGTGAGTAGCAGATACCTATTTCTTAGGAATTTCACGAAACAAGCCTTTACAAAGCTTTTTTGAGAAAAACAGAGGGTTTGCAAAAGATAAAATCTACTGCTTCTGGGCATAAACTGGTTTGAATATTCATCCTTTTTTAACAGTTTCTCTAAAATATGGTTAAATAGTGGGTTTCAAATTGTGCTAGATGTCTCAAGTGCTACCATTGGCAACTCGGTTAACCTGCAGAACTATATTATTTTTCTAAGAAGGTCTGTGTGTGTCCTGGTTTTGGCTGGGACATAGTTAATTTTCTTCCTAGTAGCTGATGCAGTGCTGTGTTTTGGCTTTAGTCTGACAATAATTCTGATAATACACCCATATTTTAGTTGTTGCGCACCAGTGCTTACCTTCATCAAGGAGTTTTCACTGTTATGCTCTTCCAGTGAGGAGGTGCACAAGGAGCCGGCAGGGAGCAGAGACACAACAGAGGACAGCTCACACAAACTAGCCAGAGGGATATTCCATACCTTTGCATGTCATGCTCAGTATAGAAACGAAGGGCAGCTGGGCAGGGGTGATCAACCCATCATTGCTCATGGATGGGCTGGGTATGGATTAGCAGGTGGTGATCAACTGTACAGTGCATCACTTGTTTTCTTGGGTTTTATTCCTCTCTATTTTGTGAGTGTCCACTGTCTGAAAGCTGGATGAATGCACGTACAGTTCTCTGCCTACCCCAACGATGGTAGCTTTAAGACATAATATATTGAATAGCTACTGAAATACTCAGACTGAAGATAACAGGAGTTAGTCCGTGAATAAAAATAATTTATTTGGATTAAAGATAGACTATTCACACAACGTAGTATAGATAAAAGAACAAGAGACCTAACAGAAGAGGAAAAATCTCAGTAAATTCTTAACTGCTGAGTAACTGTGCAAGTACGACAAATTCTGAAAGCAACTTCATATTTTGTTTTGTTTAGGTTTCTCTAAAGATATTTTATTTAAATAGGTGGAAAACCGAAGCACCTGAAATATGTATTGTACACCTCAGGGGTGTGATTGAACCTCCTTAGTAATCGGTTATTAATACTTCTCAAAGGCCCTATTTCTGTCCTTTCTCAGATCAGAGGTTTTACCTGTGCTGGCAAACATTGGAATAGCTGCTGCAAACTTCACCTATGATATATCAGCACTTACTGAAAAAAAAAAAAAAAAAAAAATATTAAGGTGAAGTAGAAATCACTCATCCATCCCTATTTTGACCCGTTGTAATGACTTCTTTCTCAAGCCATTTTCATACTTTGAAAGTTCACAAGACATAGGAAGATGAGGATTGCATTAAAGTCCTTCCTACATTTCTTGGCAATTTCCTGTATTTCAAATTAGGCAGCATTTTAAAGGTATTTCAGGGAAATAGCTGATTGTGAAAGATTTCCATTATCCTTGCTTAACTTAACCTGTGAAAATTTGTTTCTGATACAATTTTCAGTGCTTTTAAGTTAACTTTTTGAAGACTGCTTTATCAAAGATGAGAATAATTGCATGAAGACCCATGTGTAAAGAAACACAGGATGTATGTGTCCTATAACACTTGAAAAGTTGTGCTTTTTGCACACATTTTGGTATTTTCTGTGTTCTGGAGACACTACATTTTGGTATTTTCTATGCAAAGATTACGACAATTTTAAATATCCTTTCCAACATCAAGTGTGTTATTAGATTTGGTTATCTGCCACATATCAGTAAAACCACAAAGGACCAAAGCTAATACTTTTACTAACATACTTTTCACAAGCAGAAAATTTCTTGCTACTGCATTTACCTTTTTTACTGGAAAACTGCTTTTTAGTATATTTGACTCACTGCATGTGAAAAACATTAGTCTGCCAAAAAGCAAAATAAAGTGAAATATATTTTTTCCGTGCTCATTATGGTTCTGGTGGAAGATACTGCCTATGCACCAAATAAGAAAAAGAAGGGGTAAACCCCCCCAAAATTATTTTTCAGAATAACCTTATATAAATGGCAATTAAGTATTTATAATTTCTTTGTTAAGTGCTGATTTTAAGACATCTGTTCATGTAGTGGATGTGCCAGGGGTATGATTATGGCTCATTTTATTGCCCCTAGAAAGAAAAATTCAATATTTTGTTCTGCATTGTGAGGGACATAGAGTGTTGCCTATGAGATCCTATTCAATGAAAAATTCTATTTTTCATTGAAAATGAAAATTCATAAGAAAGTTTGATCCAGAACTCAAGGCATTTAGTCTCTCACTTAAGAATATACTTTTATGAGACAGAAAACTGATGGGCAAAATGCTTAATATAGCCACTGCAGTATGAAACTAGAACATTCTTGTATTTTCAGAAACACAATCAGTTCTTTTGCTTTACTGTTAGTTTGACTTTTCCTTTCAAACTGATCAAGCATAGAAAGGGCAGCTCCTCCTATTCTACAGTTTATTCATCATATTTTATATGTCATAAATTCATCAGTTTATTTTGCTTGTACTTCTTGTTCAAGTTAATGGATATACTTTGGAAACCATGGAGTGTATCTAAGTAGATACTGAAATCACACTAGAGTTTGTGACTCCAAACTTTCCAAATGCTGCGGAACTGCAGTTGAGGTGGAGGCTTCTGATGTGCATTGACCTTGTCCAAAGGGAAAGAAATCTGAGTCCAGAGTCCCTGTGGAAGTGGACCCGCACACATTTTTTTGTAGTATAGATGAGTTGTCACCACAACTCGAAGTTAGCCTTACAGCAGCTTTGCATGATTGATGCCTCCAATTGATGATTTGAATTTGTAGTTCTCAACAGGAATTTAACCATATCTGCAGCCCTAATGTCTAAACATAGCCCCAATGTCTAAAGACTGATGATGCTCAATGTACTTCATCCTTCTTCCTCTGGCCATTTGTCACCTTATATGGCCACCTGATCTGACTGCACCACAGCCAGGAGTCATCTTGAAGGCTTTGCATTATTTGTTTCAGCAGAGCCTCAGAGTTCTTCATATAGCTTTATTGTAAAGACGGTAATGCACAGCAAAATTTGGTATTCTTACACCTAACAGATCTATCACTGCTTATAAGCTAGTTGCAATAAAAAACAGAAAACGACAGCTGACTACCTTCAGTTATGATGAAAATTGCAATATTAGGCTTTATCACAGCCTCCTGAGATCCTTTAAAGCTTAAATAACATGTAAATGCAGCTTGTCTTACCACTGATATGAATGATAATCTCTCTCTTGCTCTATTTGGCCAAAAAACTTCATGTAATGATAATAGTGCAAATGCTGGTAGATAAACAACCACATTTTCCCTCCTCCAACAGCATTTCAGTCTGAAGTCAGGCTCTCTGCTATTTTCTTTATATAGATTAAAACAGAATCCCATACCAAACAAGGTGACGTGAACAATTATTATCACTATTAACTTCACACATGCACAGCTAAAATTTGCTTGAGATCTCATCACTGCTGAAAAAGGTAAAGCCAAACATTATGATAATCCTAAGCTTTTGCTGCATCACATTATTCAGTCAGAAGCTTCACAATGACTTGTTAATATCTGTTTATCCACTTATTTTTGTCATCTAAATGAAGCAATTTTTTTAATTCCTTAATTTTAATAAAAAGTGGTTAACAGAAGTGTTTGAGAAAAATATTTATTTCCTGTATAAATATCCTTTTAGAGTATTTTAGAGAATGTTTTCAGGAGAAAATACCAAAAAATGAGTGTTTCATGCAGAATATTTTCATTCCATGCCTAATGAATAGCACCTTATTACCACTTTTTATGATGTGAAGAGAGAGGAAGAAATGTATTATATTTGTGTCATATGTTTATACATTGCTTTGTTTGCACACTGAGAATTTTTCATTACTACATCATCAAACATTTATATGTTACAAAAGCAACTTAGTCAGGGTCACTAGGGAATACTACCCCAGTGAGGAACAGAACCTAAACCAATTGCTATGCTTCCTAGTCCAAAGCTGTAATTACTAGCTATTTTTTTCTTGCACATTATATTAGCCATGAAATACTCATTAATTATGATACATCTGTCCTATTCTAACATGCAATAGGGTTTTTGTTTTATCCATTAGAAATTTTAAAAGAGATGGTATGAAAATGAAGAAAAAATTTTAAATAAGAGTTAAGGTTCATTGAAATTATTTTTTGACCAGTTGCTCTCTAAAATGGTTATCCACATGCTCCTATAAAACTTCATTTTAGAAAAAAAAAAAATGTAGAAAATACAGTCATCTGGGTAAGAATCTACATTCATCCTGAATAACTGAACTCCATAGATTCAGAGTACAGGAAAAAGGTAAAAGCAGGTTAAGTAAGTCAGATATGAATTTACTGGGTAAATTTATAATATTATATTCAGACATGACATTTATAAATGGAGCTATCCAAAGGTACATATATCTGGGGCCCTGTGAGACAAAATAGGAGGGAAAATAGTTGACTTAAGCCTGTTTTTTGACTTGAAATATCACAGAACAAAATTTTCAGAGTGGTACAAAATTCCGTAAGAAGCATACACATAAAGGTCTAGGACAGCAGAAAATAGATTTGCTAAGTTATACACTGGATAATTCTTAAAAGCATAGCATTTGTCATTTTACGTGTGTTTCTTCTTTGACACAAACTATCTTTCCAAATATAGGCTGCATGACAGATTTTATTGAGCAGGAAGTTCTTTTTGTGAGAGTGATATTGTTATCGAATTAATTATAAAACAGCATCTGTTTCTTAAAACAATTAATTTAATTATTGTGTTTATGAGGTGTGCAGAGACTTCATGGCTCAGATGTTCTGATTAGTAAGATTTCAGCCTGAATCTTGAATCATGAACATGAGGTAAGAATTGATATGCAGGAATATCTCAGATTAGAGAATTTAAACAAAAGCTCAGAAACTCTGGCTGTTGGGAGTCCTTGATATTGCTGACAAAATTGAATTCTTTTTGTTGGGTCACTCACTGCCTATTTCTGAAAGTGGTCTTTTGGAGGATTTGGAGGTTTGGGTTTTTGTTTTGATTGGGTGGGTTTGTTTTTTTTTTTTTTTTTTGTTCTTTTTGGATTTTGGTGGGGTTTTTTGTTTGGTTTTGGGTTTTTTTGGGTTTTTTTGTTTCAGAGGCTTTTTTGTTTGGGTTTCTTTTTTTGTTTGTTTGGGTTTTTTTTTGTTTTGTTTGTTTTTATGGCAAAAAGTTGTGTCATTCTGAAGCAAGCTGTCACAAGGTTTTGGAGCCCCAAGTTAAAGAAAATAGTTTTAGCTTCACCTCTCAATTCATGATACTAGGTTTTGAAAGTAAGAGAATTGTAATCTGTAGTGAGTAGTAGTTGTGAATAGACACTCCTCTAAACACTCTAAAAAGGCTTTTGGGAACCATGAATGTTCACTGTAAAGGCTGAAGCTGGAAGTCTCCATATCTGACTGTACTTCTGCAAAGCATTGGGGTGACAGTGAATCTTATGTTTTTCCAGTATAAGCAATAAAATTGTGAGTAATAACATTCCATAAAATGGAATTGATTTTAAACACTAGTAACTATTGCAGTGATAGTATTTTAAAGTCTACTACAGATACTTTTGTCTGCAGGCAGTGAAAAAGGACTAATTAAAATGAACTGTAATGGTGTTCGACCAGCATGTGATTTGACATACTATAAATTCATTCTGGTATTAATTGAGAATAGTCTCTTTTTTTTTTTTTTTTTTTTTTGTCAGTTTCAGATTAGTAATGAGAAAGGAGTTAAAAACACATGAAGGTAATTTATTTGCTCTTTCTTCAGTACTGACATTTTTCTCCTTAATGAGCACTTAAAATGTAAATTATATAGTCAGCTTAAAAAATAGAACAGAAGATACGTGTGAGGCTTTTTCTTATTTTCCACATCAAAATTAGCTGCAATTATGATAAAAAATTCTCCTTGTTCCACACCAAACTTCACCAGAAAGCACTGGGCATCTTGAAATGCCTTAAAACTTTGAGGGTTCTTGCTGTTATTTTCCTTGCTTTAGATCTGAAAGTTATGAACAAATTTTTTACTTTTCTGAAGACAGAAAACTGAATCAAGAATATTTTCAAGTATTGCCTTCAGTGTTCTGGGATTTGGTTTTAGGTGGCTTGTTTTGTTTTATTTTTTTCCAGATGTGGATGTATTATTGAACCTAGGCCTCGCATCTTCAACTGCAGTGTTGAAGAAGAAACCAGACCTCAGGAAAGCTGCTTAACCTCCCTGCTGACCCTGCTTAACTTCTTTTATTGGCATCTAGTGTATAATTACTTCATGTTTTATAAAGAGCTTTGATGCATTGAAGTGAAATACATCAGGTTCTTTAAGGATGAGGTGGCATTGATAATTATTATTACACATTTTATAAACCTCTGACAGGAAACAAATATTTATAGCTCCAGCGTTTTTCACCAATCTGTAGTTTAAATTAAGACCTCAGAGCTCCATGAACTGGCTTTTTTTCCTGATTACTAATTGATACTCTTCTACTATCTGGCTTATGAAGATAAAACAATGCCACCAAAGAAACTGAAGTACCTTAAAAAAAATACTTCACAGTGGAAATGTTTGAGTTATTCCCCAACATTCCGGACCGTCAAAGAAAGATGACCAAGATCTGTTAATATTATACATATTGTAAATTTATTTTCCCAATAATATGAATGTTATTAATGCAGTTCTGTTTTAGAAGATGTCATTATCTTTAAGTTACTTGGGAACAAGCTTAAAAAGGTTTAATAAGGCTACAAAAGTGAAAAAATTAATATCTGTGAAAGGCAAATAGTAAGAAAAGCAAGTGAAAATTTACTTAAAGGATTTGACTCCAGGAACTGGTTTGCTTGTTTTCAGGATATCTAATCCTCTCCAAGAAAGTGCATAGAGTCTATGAATAAGTATAAGGGGAAAAAAAAAAAATAAAAAAAATATTATCAACTTAAAAAAAGGAAATCTTCATATTTCTTTGATAAGCAATTTTACTGCTATTTTTACAAACTAATAGTATTATCAATACATCACCATAGATGTTATCTTATTCTCATCTTCTAAATTAATGTCCTGGGAAATTTCATATTTTTATACCAGAGGTACAGTTAGCACTTATAAAGTTCAAGAACAGTGTTCCAGAGTATCTTGTAATATGCTAAAAAGTTTTCCAGAGTACTCATTCTCAAAGAATACATGTAACGCTGAAGAAACACTTCTAGAAATGAAGTCTGACCTTGTGATCAAAGCTAATCAAAGCTACTTTAGTATTCTGAGTCCATTTTTCTGATTTTCTGCAGAAATTCCCTGTAATTTTGATAAACAGCACTTCTCCATGTGTATTTGCTTCTTACAAGTGAAATTCATGTAATAAAATTTCCTCCCGTCACTGTCCTTGTCTGCTTAGCTTGGAGGATGTTTCTTACAGCATGGTTATAAGCTTAACTGATCCCCACCAGCTGTTAAAACACAAATCAAATGGAAATGAAACCCAGCATTGGTTTCATTGATATGACTAATAAGAATGGTTGCTGTGAGAAAACTGCACAATTTTTAAGCCAATTAGCTCATATCAGCAGATATGTTTTTTCCTGGTTTTTTCATGTTAGATATGACCCACCACATCTAGCATGTCCTCTTCTTTATTGGCCCAGTACTTCTAAGACTAGTGCACTCTACCAATAAAATAAACAATTGATTTAAATGTATTTTAAAAATACATCTTGAGTTTAAAATGAAAACAAATGCAAATGTTGGTTGCAGTTTTTCCTAGCATTCTTAGTCTTCACACAAAAGTATGTCTCTTCTCAGGCTCTTAATACTATGCATACATGGGGAATTGTTTGCTTTGAAACTCATTGTGTTTGCATTCTGTTGTTTCACAAACTAGCTAAGTCAAAGTCTCCAGAAACTATGGACTATCTGTGACTATTTACAGTACAGACAACTTCATTATCACAACGTACAGAAGACTCAAGCCTGTTTCACTCTTTGACCACCCTCTCTGTAAATTAATGTTTCCCAGTGTCAGGTCTGAACCTGAATTACCTTCAGAATTTCTAACGGGAGTAGTTCAGTGAGGATCATCACTTCAGCAGCATGCTCTGAATTCAAATACACATCTAGAGAGGAAGTTATTGTCAAAGGTCATGCCAGAAATTAAGTGATGACAAAACCGAGCCTTATTGTAGAGTCTAGGGTTTCACACTGTCTGGGTGCCAGGGAGCCTCACAGAGTGCTTTTTACCTGTGTCTGTGTATATCTGTCCTCTCCACCTGAGTACCCTACTGTATTGCAAGTGCTGTTTGCCAGTCTCAGAATAGTGCTGGAGATCTCTGGGGAATGTAAGATAGAAATTTGAGGCACTTTAATCCATAGCTGAAGGAAGGTGAGTGACAGCAAATTAAGGTAGTTTGGTCTTCTCAGAGGTAGGGCTCTTAGCAGTCAAGACTACCAGTATAGGTTCTAAGGCTGGGAACTGTCTTTCCCCCGTGAAGATCAGCCCCTGCAGGGACATCAGTGGAAGACAATGAAAAAGCTCTTAAGGAAGGTGTGAAACTGGGCAAATCTACCATAGCAGTTACATACAGCTTGTGAGACCTGACCTGCTGTGTATGGCACTGCCTTTGAATTCACACATCTACACTGAGCAATTGAATGACTTCTAACAGCTGTGACCTGAATAACAAAGTTCTCTTGAATCAGCACCCTTGAATAAAATTTCTGTTATTTATTTTGCTTTTGTTACTGCTTGGTCACCTCCACGACATTTTTATCCAAGGAGATGCTGCTTTGGCATTTCATTTTGGATTGCTTTTGCCCCTTGACTATATAGCATCTCACAGTCAATAAAACAGAATATAAAATAATGGCTATGTATTTGTTGGGAGAAATTCTGATGCTATTGCTGGGTATATGTCCACTGGTTGCAGAAGCTGTGCTATTTCCAAATTAACTGTCATATATACATATGCATGTACATACACAGATACATGTAGAATTAGTTTGTTTTTAATGGAATATGTCAAGTAGATTTTCTCTTGGTCTGTATCAGAGCTTGATTATATACATAGGTTTTTAGTGTCTGTGTAGATATATGTATGAATTTATGAATATACGTACACGTAATGAAAATACATAATGCATAAAATCCTGAATTAGGTAGTCTAATATCTGCAGACATCTTTTTCTTTCACTTGTTTAAAGAACCTCAGTAGACTAATGGAACAAAACAGATGTTAGGTAGCATGAAAAGCTGTCAAAGGCTAATTTCATATTTGCTGCTAAACACCATTAAACAATATATTTCCTGTTATTTTTTTTTTTTTTATGTAAATGACCAATGCAGTTGCCCTTGTATAGGTATTTGTAACAGACATTAAGGTTCATATGAAGAAAGAATGGGAGAGTCTGGGTGCGGAGGCACCAGAAAGAACAGCCTAAATTGAGAACATCAGATTTAAAAAAAATGTCAGATCAGTCACTATGAGGCACATCAGAAAACCTGTACAGTTACCAGTTCAAGGACAAGGTAAAGAGATCAGATGATAACTTTACAGTCAGCATCACCTATCTGTGCACCTGAATTAACTCTAGGCAAATCATTTAGCCCCACACTTCTTTGGTGTTTGTGGGTATTGTAAGCATAAGATTGTTTGGTGAGTGAGTGAGTGAGTGAGTGAGTGAGTGAGTGAAATCAGTTCTGTTTTAAAATGAAAATCTTTTCACTTCTTGGTCTCCCACTGAGCCTTGTGAACTGGGTGTTCCAATGCTGCAACATAAATTGCTGCAAAGTGTGGCCTATAATCATGGCCTACAACCTTGGCCTACAATCTTGGCCTACCACACAACAATGGCAGGATGGTTTTGATCCTTTATTTTATGAAATTTAGGTTTTCAAGTCCTTTAAAATTTGTGCGCAGCTATGATTTCTCTGAGAATAAGGCCTTAGAGCCTTGTTGACATCAGAGAGTCATATTAAATCAATATAGTTTTAGAAGTCTGTCCTAGGTGAAAAATAAGTTGAGTTCAAAATGTTTGCTTGTCAGGACACTGCTTCAGAAATAACCTAATCTTGCAATGTCAGCTCTGTTCCAGCTTCTAAAACTTGTTGTAGCAGTGGATTTCACCTAGTTCTGTCGTTTAAATGTTGTCATTAGACTGTGATAGGTGAGGAAAGATTCTTAATACACTGCTTATCTTTTTTTTTTCTTTTCGTTTTTATTTAAGCCCCATTCAGGTCAAAATATTTCTCACTTCGCCTCATTTTTCATTACAGTTGAAAGCTTTCTGTATCTAATTACTGGCTAGTGAAGATAAGTTGGATTTTTTATTTATTTATTTTTGTTCTGCAGTTTGTTACACTGTGCATCTCTCAGCCAAAAGAAAGCAAGCCGAAAAATTTTAATGAATTGTGTATATATTATCTGTGGGGTTTAGTTCCTGATAAAGGAGGTTTCATTTATGTATTATTTAGCTAACACACACTTCTTTGTCTAAGCCAAAGTACCAAGAAAAATAAATAGAAGACTTAATTGAGGTCTTCTCTGAGATAATTAACTGAAGGACTTGTAAGATATGAGCAATGCTTTGTTATTTAGAACGGGAGAGAAAACTCTTCATTCAGCTCAGGATCATTCCACAACAACTGCCACTAGAGGAAAAGTGATTAAGAAAACCTGCATTTTTGTGATTGATTTCTTTCTTAATGATCAGAAATAACTTTTATTTTTTAATTTTTAGTTAGAATTCTAAATATTACTACTATGGTCTACTTGCAAAAGAAATATTGTGCTGCATTTAAGGTTTGATGTAGTATAATACAAAATATATTTCTATAAAGTGAAAAACTGAAGTCACTGTTTTGATAATATTTGCTTTAAACACTTAATTCTTGCTTTAACCAATTTACTTACTTTTAACTGCTTTCTTTAAATGGCAGATAAAACTCTTCAGTTCTGTACAAGAAATTGTTTTGAGAGACTATTCTTGAAGGAGATGAAGACAAGTGCTCCTTAGCAATAAATATATTTGTTCAGGGAACAATTCCTTTTCACAACATGTCCCCACCTGGGAAATCTATCCTCCAGGGAAGACAGGAGCATACGTTTCCCC
Organism: Loriculus beryllinus; assembly: GCA_039877255.1. Lineage (NCBI taxonomy): Eukaryota > Metazoa > Chordata > Aves > Psittaciformes > Psittacidae > Loriculus > Loriculus beryllinus. Next base: position 14,206 of record JBCJKH010043386.1, read on the forward strand.
AGGATTGCAATCCTTCTCCAGTCAGCCCTCATTCCTCCTCAGAAAAATGCCAATGTTCCCTTTTACCAAGGATAAGTGTTTCAGTTCTCTAGCTCTCA
>JBCJKH010043392.1:0-11785 GCA_039877255.1 Loriculus beryllinus
GCATGGAAAACATAGCGTTTATGGGTGAGCACAAAAAAAGGTTTAGGGTTGAGTTACAGGTGCAAATATGCATACAGTTCATAGGAGTGAGATGCCCATAGCACAGTTAAACAGGGCAAACATCTTTGCTAGCAGCTGAGTACAAAAAATTGGCATCACTGAATCTGCACAAACACAGTGTCTTCTTGGCAGAGATGTGTGTGTGGGCAAGTGTTTGCTTCAATGACTATTTTTGACCTATTCTGTGAATAAATAGGACTTATGCCTCTAGAGCTTTCAATCTGGCAACTTTCAGTAGCACTACAGTAACAAGGAGAAAGAAAATTATAAGTAAATACCCTTGAATAGAAAAATTCTTCCATAGCATTCAGAATTCCATATGTAAGTTGATTTTGTGTGAAATGCACATCCAAGATTATGAATATTAAGGGTTTGTTTAAAAAAACCTAAAGATCTGATAAAAGGCTTTTCTTCCTGAGTTCACACAGGTTGTTGGCAATGATAGGGGATGAAAGAGCTGTAAAGGAGAAATCTGTAGACAGAAAAGTAGCTGTGGAAAGAGTACCAGTGTCCCCTACCTGCTTTGATTTTCCTATTAAATTTACTTAAGATATATTGCAGTTGCAAAAATCTTGAAAACCTATGTTTGTTCTGAAATACAAGGTGGGTGGTTTTGCTTTTTGCAGAAAGACATGAAGAGAAGTTACTAGAAAGAGGTTAGCTAATAGTTACTGTGATGTGCAAGGCAGAGAACAGTTCAGTTTATTCGTTTTTGTGTTAGCCTAGTAGAACAAAGCCTGTTTGCATGAATAAAACAAGTGGGTAATATAACATCAAGTACAAGAGAAAACATGAACTGAAGCTGCTTGTTTAAATGAATCAAGTTCTAACTGCTCCAAGTATGATTAATAGGAGTGATTGGAGAATGTTTTTTCACCCGAAGTCCTGACAAAAAAGCACTTGTTTTTGGAGGAGAAGGTTGATGTTTCCCAGTAATTCTGTCATAGTGTTCAGGCAAAATCTTTCTGGGTCTTGATCTTTCGTACCTACAAACTGCTAAAAGCTCCCAAACTTCAGACAAATGCCGAAAAGTCTCTAGCATTTATTTTTCCAACAAAACTCCTTTTCTTTTCAAGGCAAGCGAATGCTTTCCACATCACTTTTTGTCAGAAATCTAATTATCTATTTAAGAAGATGTTTCAACAGAAGATTTTTGACAATCTGAGTAATGTTGAGTTAAAAGGCTCCCATTTTAAAACATAATAATTTTTTTGACAGTACTTTACAGCAAGCTGTAATGGCATGTATAAACAACCAGATGCTCTGAAGAGCTACCAGGGGCTGCACACGTTTTGTTTAAGATTTTTTTTTTTTTAACCTTTTCCTGGGGTTTGGTTTTAAGGTGTTCAGATTCAGCCCAAATGCAAGATCATATGTACATTGTATGATGTGGAATGGTGCAGTATTCCACCCAAGTTATACTAATAGTGTTTATGTCGTGGTAGAGTGCAGTGATAAACCCAGTGGATGCATCATCTTGCACCTGGGGACAGGAGACCTGACTCCCCATGGCACTGTTCCTGTGCTAAAGAGGTTGCCATCACCCAGACCTGAGATAACCCATGTTCTGCTGCCTTTGATATCTCAGCATTTCTGTTTCAGAGTTTAGTATTGAAATTCAGCTTGTGTGTTTCCATCCCTGGGGTGGGTTTACCCCTAAGTCTTCTTACGTTTATGCTGTTTCTACATTGCCATCTATCAGACCTGTCAGAGCCCTTAGATCACTCTTCTAGGTCACCTTCTTTCCTTTCCCCAGGGGAGTATAGCAAGCCTTAACTCCCACTGAGCTTTCCTACACTTATGCTAATAAGATGTTCTTAGTGCCACCTTCTTCACCAGAGAGTTAGGTGGAATAATGGTTTTGGGAAACAGGGACTCTTGGCTTGTCCTTCAGTGCTGACGCTGCACTTTCAGTGGCTCTTACCAACTCAAGACAGCAACTCAAGTTGCTGTCTCTGACTGAGTGTCTGTAATGTTAAAGTTGAAATGGTAACACTCCTCTACTTGACAGGCTGGAGGCGAGAAGTAGTTGTAAGGATTAGTTTCCTCAGGGCTATAGCGTGCCAAATGTTATTAATAATGCAAAGCAAAAAATGTTCTGAAATAGAAGCAAAATTCCTGCTTTTTGCTTCAAAGGAGAGATTTAACAGAACACTGTGAAGACCCTGTTTTCCAGTCAGGTGGATTAGCTGGTGTTTTATGGCATTACTTAGATACATGAAATAGAGAGTGGCAGGCCTTGAAGTGTTTCCCATACCTGGGTCACTCTGCACTGTTCAGCACATTAATGAATGGGAGAAGATGACTCCTGCCCATGAGGTGCACCTTCCAAAAGCTTCCCAGGTTATTTTCTTAATTTAACATGTCAAGGTTTTGCTCAGGTAATTATTTATATCCTTCGCTTTTAACAGTCTCTCCTAGAAGAGTCAGTGGAAGTGTGAGAGAGGAAAAGGCTTGTCTCTCCATGTTGGTATAGGGGTGGGCAGAGATAAAAGGAGGGAAGGATGGCAAAGGACAGTGGGTATATGGAATGAGATAGAGGGGAAAGGACAGCAAGAAAAATGAAAGACAGATTCAGTAGTACAAGCTTAAAATAATCAGTGAAAGGAATGAAAGTTGTTTGCAAAGGATGGAATGTCAAAGTGCAAGAGATAGCAGGGAGGGTGAGTCAGGGAATAAAGAGGAGAGGGAAAAAATTAGTTATCTCTTTTATGTGACAGTATTGATGAAGAGACAGCAATTACCCTGGTCCATGCAAGCCTCTGCTTAAAAAGTGGTAAGGAAATAAATATGCTTTCTGATCAAAGACAGACAGCTGTGTTCTGCCATCTCTCGTGTACTGTGGGAGTTCATACTTTTTTTGCTGGTTCTCCACTTTCCCAGCTAAGCTGCTAGCATGCCCATCATCTAGATGCTAGTATTATGTAGTGCTTAGAGGGGGCCTCATCCATGCCAAAAGGGACAACGTAGCAAGCACTGGAAACACTCCTAGGAAGCACAAGGGACCAAATTACTTGATGAATTGGTTTTGTGCATTGACAAACCCCAAAAACTTACATGCTGTATATCACATCTCTGTTTACACAACATCTGGGAGGCATAAAAGGTTGGGTTTATACCTCTAAGTGACTTCCTTCAACACTGATATCTGTGGAGGCTTGGGGGATTTCTCGGAACAAAATCTCATTTTACTCTACTGCTCTGCTGCAGTCCCGCTCCCTGTCACATTCATTAACACTCTCTGCAAGAGGTAACATGCACTTCCATGTCCCTGCTGTAGGTACTGTTGTCATCTGTGGTTCTTGTGTTTGCTGCTGCTATAAGTAGGCAATGCAATTTCAGGGACCAACTCTACTCCTACCAAAGCCGCTTGTGAGTTGGAAGGGTGCAACACTCAGGCTTCAACCAGGAAAAAGCAGAGAAATGTCTTTGCAGCTTGATAGGAATTATGGTAGCTCTAGAAGCTGTTCTGGAGTTATTCAGTTGCTTTCATCCCTGAAATCACTTCCACTGCAACTCCATGTGTCCTTGGCACATTCTTTATATGGGGCTAGGAAGGCTTGGTTCCTCTGCAAGCCCACTGCTCTGGTGCTGGGGAATCAGCCTTTGGCTCCTTTGTTTGTCTTCTGTGGCTCCAGCAAACTAGTGCAGCAGTCTGGGCGTTCTGGAAAAGGGTCCCTGTTCCTCATTTTTTTGTAGAAGAGGTTTTTACCTTTGATGAATGGAGATGGTGGTGTAGTAAAAACATAGGGGCAACTGCTGATTCCATCTTTTTATTTAATTTTCAAGGAAGAACTTTCATCTCTACATCTTTAGCTTCCATCCACCTCAGAGGTAATGGGTGTCAATCACTATCACTTGATACTCTGGACGCGTATTGTTACTATCTGATCCACTGCATTTTAAACCATGCTGATAACATACCTTGCTGACTATCAGATTAGGAGCTAGGCAACCAGGAGCATACCTTCATAGACACGAGCTGTAAGGAGAGGCAGTGTGCAGGCCTGATTTGAGTCTAGAGTTCCAGATTTTGTCGCTGATGCCTGCTGATGTGGCTGTGTGCAAGCCATGTAATGGCAACACCTCAGCTGTTTTCTCTATGGTTGGGATATATATTGCTTCCTTGATTGATGTTATAAATTATAAGGTACTTAATACTATGTAAATGAAGGTCCTGTAAATAATGCAGAAGTGTAGATGAGAGTAACTTAGTGAAGATGAGTAGAATGAGAAGTTCAACCTGAGGCAGAATTCCAGTCTGCTGAGTGAATATATATTGGGGGTCCATAAACTGTATTTATTTTCCAAGTAGAGCTAATTGGTTAGACATAAATCTTTAGCAATAAATAATTTTAAATATTCATCTAGTTGGCTCATTCTAATTTCCTGAGTTATTATTTAAGAAATATGTTTTCAAGATCATGCCTTAGGTTCAGACCCTGTGTTTTTATCTAGGCCTGCTTCTACATTATAGGGACTAAATTTTGCTGTCAGGTACATAAGCAGAGCTCTCTGGGATGTTGATGAGAATTGGAGCTACAGAGCTAAATTCGCTACTCAGTATTTTTTTCGCAGTGGCAGACTTCAAAAAAAAAAAAAAATTGAAAGGTTTTTGTGTTTTGTTTGTTTTCTTTTTCTTTTTTTGCTTTTGTTTTTGTTCAATAGAAGTAGTATTCAGTGGTGATGTGCTCATTTCTGCTGGGTGAACTTAGAGGCTGAAGAACTTACATACTCCATAGTTTCCAGGACTGCACCAGTTTCAAGCTGAATCTCTGGGTCTGCTTATGAAGTGGATGGGTGGTGTGATGAGCCTTGTTCTTTGTTGAAGGGTGAGCTTTATGATCTCAAAGCCTGCTGGGACTTGGCAAAAAAAGCTGCAGTTTTTCTATGTATTGCAATAGATAGAGCCTAGTTATAGACCTGTGAGAGAGAAACATAGTCAATCATGTAGATGCAGTGCATGAAGCATGAAAGTGGGAAGCATCCTCTATGAATGCTTCCAGTGGTACATCAAATTTTGCTGCTTTCATGTTTCACCACAGGACTTGCCATTTTATTGAAAATGTCCTTAAAAGGAAGCTGGAAAAAATCTAGCTGAGAGTATAAAGGCAGAAGCATGTGCTTAACGATAGGCAGTGCCATGCCTATGTGTGAATATGATCTGAGTGTAACCTATGAACAGCACCCAAATGCTCTAGATAATCTTATTTTAGGTATAATGGTTTCAGCATACAATTGCATCAAATCTTGTAGAAAGAGGTAAAGTCTCCCTTTTGGTGGAAAGACTGCATATTGGCACTTCTCTCAGCTGTTCTAACAAAAACAACTGCCTTTGCTATTAAAATGTTCTTTGCTCTTTTACTGACACAAGTGCTTCAGAAAGTCTAAGGAACAGCTAGTCAGATCAGTAATGCTTACGTATGGACATAGCAGAAACCAAACTAGAATTACATTGACATGTAAAGCTTTGGAAGGACAGGGAATTAAAAGCTGTTTGCCAAGTACTTAAAGGAAAAAATACCAACAGAGGCAGGAGCACTGCTTTTTTTTCCCTGCAAGCAACACAAACTTGAAAAAAAAAAAAGAGTAAGTCAGTTTAATTCCAGTGGTAAATTGCTAACAGTCTTCAGTTGATTTCTTTCCTTCATTACTACAATACACAGTGAAGGTAAAAATGCAGCAGTTCAGACTGAATTTTGGATTATTGCTGGACAGCCAGAGAGAAAAGCTTTAAATAGTGGTTTTATAAGCATTAGTGCAATTCTGGCTCTTGAATGTAAAGGAAGCTTTGAAACACCTGTGTAACAAACTGCGGAAAAGCTAATATGAAATGGAGTCAGGTTTTTGGCAGGAAAATAAGGATTTAACTTTGTGGTTTTGGGGTTTTAGATTTTCTCATGTTTGTGAATTTTCTCAAGGGATCCTCTTCCATTATGCCATGAGGTATATGTGAGATAGAGACACATTATATGAGTGTCATTTAAAGTCTTTTCCATAGCCCTCTGTTCCTAGTAGGTGTAAAATTAACCTGGCTTTAGTGCATTATTGAAACACCTGCACAATGTTGGATAACATCTTCTCTGCCTTGGGAAATCATGTTTTTTTTCAGTTGACAGATGCTCCCTCTGCTTGTTTTGAAGTTTGAAAAGATAACACAAGGTAGGACCTACATAAACAGAGAAAATTACTCTTTCAACATTTCTTGGCAGCAGTTGTGGGTTAGATACACATGGATGTCCCCTTGCAGATGTAGAGATGATATTAAACTGAGAAGTCATGTGATACCAATTAAACACGTATGTCAACTGGCTTTCTTTCAGTAACTTATTTTTCTGAGCATATTCCAGCATCTTAAAAAAATAAATCTGACACTAAATAAAAAATAATCAGGTTTGGCAGATCAGTGCCTCCTCTCCTAGCATGTGCTTACGGTTTGTTTTCCTTCAGGGTTACTGATATGGCCTAATATTGTCACTGTTTTGTCTTTGAACCTTTGGACATAATGGTATGCCATGGTGTGAGTCAGATGTCTCAAGCTCTGCATGGCTGCAAGTTAAGAGCTTTGTGCAACTAAGAAGGGAAGTCACCCTCTTTTCCCAGTAGGACCAACTCTCTCCTACAGCTTTCAGAAGGTCTGAGGTAAGAGTTAAGGTATTTTTAGATAGAGGGAAGTTATTTTTAAGGCTTGTCTAGCTCCTCCCCACCCCCAGTTTTAATGGCTTCCTCTGAGCTGTCTGTGGTTGGGATTGTAGCTAAGGTTACCTGGTGTTTAAGCTGAAAAAATGAGTAATACAGTCCTAGCAGTGCTTTAAAAAGCTCTTTGGATTGTTCCAAAAAGACCTTTTTTTAAACATGTAATGTATAGAGAATGTATAATAGTATAAAGTTTTGGAAGTAGGCTATAAAGTCTAGTTGAATACAGAATAGATAACCTGTGCAGTTCATGGTTTTGCCGCTTAAGTGGTCCTGTGATGTGCATATTTCTCAGTAATGTGCTGTTTCTTGTCCACTTGTTCCTACCTCTGTACCATTTCCTTGGTGACAGTAAAAAGCCTTGGGTGTCTGTACAGTGAACTAGATGGGGGAGCTGATCCTCCCTTCATAAGGACCCAGAAAGGAGGGAAAAAGCTTATTTTTTCTTCTGAATCAGTTTCCCAGTGCAGATAATTGGAGGCCCGCAGCCCATGATGGGGCAGTGGTGTAGTGGTGTGAGAGCAGGGGGAAGTGACGCTGCAGCATCAGTGCAGGGCTGCTCATACACTCTGGCCTCTGAATCAGTATTCCTCTGCCAAATGTGCACACTGTTTTTTTCACTGGGATACGTAATCAGATGAACAAATGATAAGTTATAAAGACCGATATCAGAATGTGGCAGTTTTAAATTAAATGAAATTTTGAGCCCATGTAACGTAGCCGTTTTTGGTAACGGATTATAGCCACTTATTCCCTGTTAACCAACACATCTACTTCATCTGTACGGGCCAAAAGGACACACAGAGATTATCAGTTTAGACTTCTGTGTATCCGCTGCCAGGCAGACAATAAATTAATTTAATCTTCTCCTTGAAGCTGCGCCTGTTCCATACTTTCTTTTGTGTCCCCTACAAAGGTACATATCTACTTGAGGTGTTTTCCAGTCCATATCCTTCAACCTTCACGGGGCAAAACCACAAAGCCTCCTAGGGCAAGGCACTGCCTTCAGTCCAGCATCATGTCCTTCCTCTGTGACATGAGTGAAAGGCTGATTAAGGTTGCAGAAGAGGAACACCATGCTGTAGGTTTCACACATGTCTGTTTTGCTGGTGGCTGATCTGTGTCTTGTGAATCTGTAAATCCAAGCTGTGCTTGGGGAAAACTTCTGACAAAACCTATAGATATTCCATACTGCCTGTTTTCTGTAGGGAATCATCTGAACTGTTTTTCTCTGGTGAGAGACACTGAAAAAAGCTTCACTTCATAATGTTCTTACTGTTCACAGTGTTTCTCACTGTAAAGCCTTGAAACAGTTTCTTGCATATATACATGTGCATATGTATGTGTAGGTGTTTGTGTATATATCTATATTAATATAGCGTACATGTATGCTAATATAAATGTAGGAACAATGTGTAATGAAAGATCTGATTGTGCTGTACATCCAGAAAAGGGTTTTATTTACTGTTGCACTCTACAAGTTGGTTTTATTTTTATTTTTTTTTTTAAGCTAATGCTGAAAGCTGAAAGAGCCCTGAGCCTCATTTAGGCTGTAAATTTTGGCAATATTTGCTACCATCCTCATCCTCCCTTTAGTGACATTTTTTAAGCTTTCAATACAGAAGAGAATAACTGTAGTGAAAGTCATTACAGCTTTCTGTTTCCTTTCTTTGGCTGCGAACCTGATGAGGCTCGGAAGCTGCGTGGATTTTTTTTCTTTTTTTCCAAGCCTGTTGCAGACTGCTTTCAAAAAGATTTTGCATCTTTTCCCAGCACACAGTTCAGGAATTCTTACACTTGTAGCCTTTTTTTCATGTGAGATCTGTGTAGGGGTTTCTATCTGATAAGCTCAAGATCACGTGTAGACCCCTCACACATTGTGTATGGAGGTGAGGGAGAGTTCCTATATGTGTTGTGTTAATTCTGTCAATCTAATTCCTCCATCAGTTCTGAGATTCTTGCTCTGTTCGTTTTTGTCCTAAAAGGGACAAAGAATTTATGACTCACAAGCAGTTTGAAATTTTATTTAGAAGGTCCTATAAATGTTACTTTAGGATTTTCCTTTTCAACCATACACCAGTATCACCTTTAGTTTCTTTTTCATGTTTACCGTCTTTTCAAGCTTTTTCACATTTGAGTTACGTAAATCTTGACTGATCATTTTTTTTTTTTACTAGCACATGGATTTTTAGGACACATTGAAACAATAGGCATAGAATATATCAGCAAGAGAGTCCAGAGTGAGGTTTGTGTGGGAGGGGGTGAAGAGACAAGGAGTGCCTTGTCTCTACAGCATTTATAGAGTCAAGTGGGCTTGCTCTTCTCATCCCTAAAGCTTGGTTGTAGCCACATTTGTGCTGAGCATGGACAAAACAAAAGCAGCATCTACCTAGCAAAGATTATGTAGGTATATGCAGGAAGAGGAAGAAATGTGGGGACATAGCTCATGTTCTTTGTTGTTCTCTGGAAAATTGATAGCCTGGTCCAGATAACTGAAGAAAACTTTTTTTTTTCCTGCTTTTCAGGCTTTACCATCTACCTTCACTGATAACACAACTTCAGTTAATGTTACCTGTCAAGGCCAGGTTGGACAGAGCCTTGAGTGATATGATCTAGTGGAGGTGTCCCTGCCCATGGCAGTGGGGTTGGAGTTACATGTTCTTAAGGTGCAATCCAACCCAGACCATTCTATGATTCGCCCCATAGGGAGGTCTGCTCACCCACAAACGGGTGAGGCTAAAAAAGGGTTTGTGCTGAGCGGGCTGCTGTATTTTCACAGACATCATGCAGGCAATAAAGGTCTGTGAGACTCTCATTTTAGGTGCAGCAATGTGCTCCATTTGCTAGTTGTCAGACTTTGAATTCGGGTTTCTGCATGAGGGTGAAATAAAGCCTCTAGGGCTGTGTTAATTTGGGATTTAGTACTATTCCAATATCTTAAAACAACAGAGCATAACCGAAGCATATGTGCAAGCCTGTTTCTTCTGCATCCATTCATCCAAGCATTGATCTTGAAGAGAAAAAGTAGTTCTAGGAAATCTTTGGGATTACCACTGTATCCTATAAATACATTTTTTTTGCTGAATGAAATTTAATAAGGTGTACAAGGCTGCTTCCTTATGCTTTTTCATAGCTGTCTTTCTATGTACTGAGGAGATGAATGTAAGCTCTTTATTCTTTATTTGCTGTTGGTTTATATTAACTTCAGAATCTCAGATAAGGATAAGGAAGGTGCTGGTCTTAAAAAAAAATAAAAAATTAAAAGGTTCCTCACAGTATGGGTATAGTTTTAGGGCTTTGAATTTTTGCATGAAATCCCAAGCTTTAATTGGGAATGACTAGAAATGGTACTCTAATGCAGTGCCACACTAGAGTACATTTCATGTTAGGTGTGCAGTTAGCAGAACACCACTTACCATCTGGGAGAAATAAAGCTTGCCCTATGCTGTCAGATATTTCCACCTCATGTCGCTGCCTGAATCCATGTCATTGGTCTTGCTGCATGTGGGATCTTTGTGCGAAATGGAAGTGCTACGTTTCCTTGGCGCATGTCTGGTGAGCTATCTAAACCAGGGAGATGAGATCTTTCTGAAACAGGCTGTCTCCACAGCCTTGTACCACTGCTCATGGTAATGGCAAGGGTTGTTTTACTGTTAACTCACACTGGTATTTTGCTCACAGTTCTTGGTGTTACTGCTTAGGCCCCTGCACAAATGAAGTGTGGTGTGCTCCATTTTAACATTTGTTAAGCTTTCAGGCTGGCTTTTTACCTAGCATGAGTGAGCCAAAAGTACCACGAGATGGCACTGCACTAGCTCTGCTGCAGGCAACAACGCACTCTTCTGAAGGGAAAATCAGTGCACTTCACTCGCGAGGTAGTGCGGCTGATAGACCTTCCGACCCGATGCCCACAGTATTACTGCTTTAGAGGCAAGTTAAAGACCATTTTCTTGCTTTCCCCGAAGCTGGTGATGAATCTTCCCCCTAGCAGGGGTTGTTGTGGTAGGGTTACAGGTGGAGAGGAGAGGAAGGTTTGCAGAGGGAAATCTGAGAGGTGGCAAAGGCTGCTTTGTATATTGGTTCATTGCACTGTCAGGCCACCACACTGTGCTGGCTGGGGAGAAGGTGCTCCCTTTCCCTGGCACTCTGCTTCTTCCAAGGCTGCCCCATGAATGTGCAGACAGTGTCTTCACAACAGATGTTTTGTCTTAGAAAATTGTCTGCAGTCCCTTTTTGAGGGGGTTTTGTGCTCTTTTCTTTGTGTGCTTGTGATGCTCTAATGATGAGCTGGGTTGTTCCCTTCTTTCCTGCCTCTTCGCTACTGGCATTTTTAATTGTTCCCTGTCTCTTCCAGTTTCTTTGCTGCTTCTGGTGTTAATTGATTTCACTTTACAATCTTCTTAGCAGGAACTATAACAAGGAGTCCCAGAGTGGCTTTTGAGCCATATTCGGGTTTTTTTTGACTGCACAGGACTTCAGTCTTTACCCTATTCCCAGGCAAAGCTGACTTTGCCAGTGGAACAAACTGGGGACAATTGCAATTGCTGAGCACAACTTTGGAGCACAAGTTAACAGCAGAGCAGGGAGATGACCAAGTGGTGCCTGCCTGCCTTGCCATGTGTGTGCCCTTCTAGGCCATCTGTTAACATTACCCAGGGCTAATCTGTTAAATTTTCAGGCTATTTAATTGTATTGACTGTATTTGTTCTGAGAAATGTAGGTCCCTTGATTTTTAGTACAGGTCAACTCATTTTTGCTGTTCTGAAACAAGTTTAAAGCTAAGAACTGACCTCCAGGTTCCCAGGGAACAAAAAGTTGAATTTGAGCTCACCATCCCCTTAGGAAAATCCTTAATGGGATTTTCTCCATTTCCTGCAAAGGGTGCAAAGGTTGAGGTACAAAACTTGGACAATTTGCTTAGGGGCATCCAGAGAACTGGTACTGAAACTGTGAATTATTTTTGGTCTTGTGTTCAGTCCTTTAACAGATGTATCTTGTTAAGGGGTATACCACCCATATTAAAAAATGA
>JBCJKH010043395.1:0-12535 GCA_039877255.1 Loriculus beryllinus
CACAAAGTCCTTGGTCAGAGTAAACATTATTGAGCAGCAATTAAAAACATCGGTGTTATCAGTGCTGTTCCCAGGCTAAAAGTCAAAAACACAGCACTGAACCAGCTACTAAGATGAAAAAAAATGACTGCTACTGCTGAACCCAGGACAGTTTCCAACCCTTTTTCCATACCATTCATGTCATGCTCAGATCCCACATTTTTCAATATACCATCGCTTTTTTCTCATGTATGTATATACCCCCCACACACACACAGAGATATCATTCCTTAGTCCACAGACTAATCCCTATAAAGCTTCTAAATTCATCCAGTCCATGATATTGGGTTCCAACATCTTCCTGACAGAGATGATTGACAAGCTGAGAAGGGCAGGTACCCTGTTGAACTTCATGTCCTCTCAAGAAAAAAAATGGTTTGGGGCAGCTTTGGCATGAAGGGTTTCTACAGGTGTATCAGCAGCAAAAGGAAGAGAAGGAAATATGTGAGGGTCCTGCTGCTGGAGCAAGAGACTTGGTGGCAAAGGCCGTGTAAGAACCTGAAGTACTTAATGCTTTGCCTCAGTGATTATGAGAAAGGAATCCCAGAAAAAAAAAAGAAGACTTTGTTTTTCAATGTAAGGGTGATAGAATGCTAAAATAGGTTGCTCCCGGAGCTTGTAAAGACTCCAGCCTTGGAGATACTCGACTGCACACAATCCTGAGCAACCTGCTCTATTTAAGCCTCTTTCTTCCCTGCTTAAAGCAATGTGGTTGAACAAGTTTACCTCCAGAGGTCCCTTCCTGCCTCAAATGTTCCATGATTTCACCAAGCATGTCATTAGGCTACTACTTAACAGCAATCCTATGATTACCTGATGCATCAGCATGAAGATATGTAAGCATCCTAGGATTGAAGGATAAATGCAAAAAAATTATTTTACCACCCCAATATTTTTCCCCCACAAAATGACAAAATCCTTCAGACCCAAACTGCAACTGCCTTATTATATTTTATAGAGAAGCAGAAAGATATGATATACAACTAGATTTGCCATTCAACCTTTTCTGGTAGCTCAAGAAGCTGAATGACACTTTTTTAAGCATCACATACAATACCCCTTCTTATTATATGTATCTGTATCTGAATCTGAAGTATCTATATATCTGAAGTATCTGTACATATTGAGGAATGGCAATAAAATGAGAGCTCAGGGATTGCAAATACCTGAATATAAGCTTACTTTTCTCTGGATAATAGCTTTTATGAAAGTTGGACTCAAAATACTGCAGAACAATGAGTTCCTTCATATTCCAAGGTCTCCCTGAGATAACCAAGGTGATCACACTTAACTAGTTGGTTTCCCTACTGACAAAATGAAGGCTTTCAAGCAATTAGCAGGTAAAAACTTTTCACTTTTCAGCAACTAATGAATTATTTGGTTATACTTTCATGTATAGAATGGAATATTTATTCAGATTGCTACTGTAATCATCAAGAAAATACTTCATACACAAACATAAGGTATATAGCTTTTCAGACACTGCACTGACTTTTTAACAATACTCATCTAATGAGTATTTTAAAATATTTTGACTTAAATAGATGGTCTTTCTGGTGGAAATATTTTTTTTTTTTGCCCAAATAAGCAGCAAGAAACCAAAGCCAATATGAACCCATACATAAACTATAAAAACACATCTATATAGTTTCAAAATTCAAGTATAATGATGAAACTTAAAAAAAAAGGAAGAAAATAAAAGAGCGACATAAAAGGGCAATCTGATTGAATGATAAAAGCCAGCCAAGATAATATCTCAAAAGATCTGTTCAGGCTGCTATTTTATTCCATGCATTGATGTCTTAGCTATACAATGGACTTCATCAGTGCACTGATGCATTTATTTTTTACTGCTGACTTTGTACTCATCTATAACTGATAAGTTTGAACTTTTTTCCTGAGAAAAACAGTTTCCCCAAGGAAAGAAAAAAATTCCCTTCCCTCTCAGCTTCTCTGAATCAAAGTTCACACTTAAAAAGTGAGGGGACAATGTACAAAAAGGACAACTCTGAGAAGCAGAATAATCTATTAGTAAAGATACTAACTGCTATAGTTCTTGACCATAACATACACTTTAGCAATATTATTTAACTCTCATAATCTTTCTCTGCAGGACAAACATAAGAATTCCTGATCACCTCATAACAGGAACTTTCTCTTTCCTCACAGTAACCTTTTATGAAGAAATGAGATTGATTTTACATATAGGCCACTGGAGAGAGAGGACGTACCTATGGAAACTTACACATGCAAATACAAGCAGGTCCTGCCTGTGCTCTGCAACAACGAGAAGTCAGGTAGCCACATAAGCATGAAGACAACTAAGTAACAGAGCCAGACCGACAGCTTTTTCAACACATGATTAGGTCTGTGCTCTGTGTGCAGCCCCCAGGCAGTGCGGGCACAACTACATTCACCTACAGAGGACTATTGTCCTCTGTGCTATTAATGGTGTTTCATGACCCTTACCAAGGTCATGAAAATAATACATAAATACAAAAAATAATAAATATTATTAAAGTAATTATTATAGCAATAGATCTTATAGCAATATAATATTCTCATAAGCAATTAATAAATACACCCCCACCCAATAAATTTAATCCTAACTTCACATGGGTAGACTGTAAGCAAGTCAACCATCTTACTCTTATTGTGGTGTCAATCAAATGTGTTCATTATCTTACACCATATGTTGAAGCAAACACTAATTGTCGGGCCTAGGACACATGGACTGCAAAGACAAAGACAGTCAATTCACATTCTAAAAGTTATGCTATAAATTAAAATATATAGAATAAAATAAAATATAGAAAAGATCATTGCTATTTATGTTTTTCATCATTCTTCCACACCTAACCGGACAAGAGGTATATACAATGTCAGCCTCAGCAGCTCAAGTGACAAAAGGACTTTTTTAAATTTAATAATCCTTCCACAAGACATACACACAAGTATCATATTAAAAACAAACAAAAAAACAAACAAACAAAAAAACCCCAACATCACAGAAAAATACTCAATTTGGAATTGATTCTAGCTGCCATCCCCATTTTCAGGAACAAATCGCCTCAGGCCACCAAATGTTCAGTAGTTTAATCACAAGTAGGATCATGGATTTATGGGCACAGTTATGAAAACACACTGCATTTATTAGTGAATTTTGGTTGCAGTATTGCTGTGATTGAGCCATTACAATCTCTTTTCAGGACTGATAAAGATGATTTCAGCTGTATTGCAAGTAAGATGCTGATAGTGTAATAAGTTCAGCTGCCCATGGCTGTCATTCTATTCCTGTTCCATATCAAGCTGAAGACCAGCTTATGACAGCAGACCATGTGAAACAAATAGCATATGAGGGAATTTCTCATTAAAAGGAAATTATTTTCTAGGTCACAATTGAGCATTATTATTATACATCAAAGCCCAGTTTGAAAGATTTAGTCTGCTTTATACTTCTATTCCTTTTGAAGCCTATCCCAGAACTTGATGGCATTCTCCTTTGCTTGTCTTTCATTTGCCTATTTCTCATTTAATTTCTTTGTTTGCTTGTTTATATCAACTCTGACATCAACATGTTTCATGTTAAAATCTATTTGAAAAACCACTATCTGAAGGACAAAAATATGCCCTTGAATAGTCTGCCTGAAAACTACAAAAGGAAGCTTTCTATAAACTCCACCAACATTATATGTACCTTATTACTTTCTGTTCACCTTCTGAGGTTTCCTTTACTATTGTTTAAAGCTGCAATATAGTGAAACTCCTCTGTACCTCCTTGAGTAACTGCTGCTGAATTCCTCTACAATTTCAATCTCCAAATTTGACTTCAGATTTTTTCTGCATATATTGCAATAATTGCTTTCTCTACATACATTATACTTATAGTTTTTATTTTGGGGCTCAACCTTCAGCACTTTAGGAAAGCCACATGAGCAATTGATATTGTTAAATAACAGTGCAGAGAAAAAAAGAAAACCTACTAAGAAATGGTTTGTTTATACTGCAGCACATTACCGTAGAATTGATTTTTATTTCAGTCATAATAAAGAATTATTCCCATGGCATTTAAGGGCTTATAAAATTCATAAATTCTTTCATACTTGGAAATGTGGTAACAAAGCCTCTCACCCAATGGTATGCAAATTTTTTTTTAATTTCATTTGAGTTCGCAAACAACTATTTTAATCAATTAAGCGTAAATGAACCAAGCAATTACAGAAGAGTGATAGCAATACAGGAATGACTGCTTAGTTAGGAAGTTAAATGAGATGATCAATTCCTAACATAATATCTACCAATTCTTGCAAGGTTTTGATTTTACAATTCACAGCTACGGTTTATTAGATATATACAGAACTTCTCATCTTCCCCAAAGCAATA
The DNA here is from genome assembly GCA_039877255.1 of Loriculus beryllinus. Classification (NCBI taxonomy): domain Eukaryota; kingdom Metazoa; phylum Chordata; class Aves; order Psittaciformes; family Psittacidae; genus Loriculus; species Loriculus beryllinus. The sequence continues at coordinate 4,423 of JBCJKH010043395.1, forward strand.
CAACTCTAATACCATTTATAACTAGTCTTCTCAATAGTGACTATTCAAAAGTGTGCCACTATCTAAGTACCGACTTCAGCAACTTTTTTCTTTCTGTTCCTCTCTGCTTTTCCACCTCAGATATAAGATACTCTTCTTTCCATTTCACATTACCCTATCTGCCTTGTAGCTGCTGGTATACATCCTTGAACCCATCTAAGATCCCAATGCTTTTGAGCTAATGACAAACATAGCTCAGCTCTGCCATTCACAATTCAGTCCATGACATTGCCAAGCTCCCACATAACAAGTGTCTGCCATGTCATCCATTGCTCAGTATAGACTATAAGTGACATCCTCAAATCAAATACAATAATTTGTTTGTAAAATACACATAAATATCTTCCAAGCAGCATCTTAGGATTCAGTTATCTACAGGTAGACACATGGCCAAGCTCTCTTCCAGCTCAATTATTTATGATTTTGTAGTTACCTAGACTGATTTTTCACTTAAGTGTCTGGGAAAAAAGAAAGCTGTTAGTGACAGGTGATGAGCCAACTAATGAAACTGTAGAATCTCACCCTGCAGCATGAACTGCTTCTGAATAAGACGTGAAAAAATAAAATAAAATAAAATAAAAAGCCTGATCAAAATACAAAAAAAAATTCTAGTGAGTTGGTTTTTGGTTGGGTCTTTTATTTTTTTTTTTTTTTTTTTTTTTTGTATGTGTGTTAAATCAGTGTAGGGTGCTCTCTCCCCTAAATACAAAGAACTTTGCTAAACAGTGCCTAAGAGGTGTGTCCAGACTATGGCGATTGTGAATTTATACTTCAGCACAGCCTCAGACAGAGCTGCACTGATATGCCTGGGAAGACAAACCACAGGGAAAGGGACTACATTAAGTAGTACTGGTGATGAATCCTCTCAGGAAACCATCATCACAGTTCAGGCCTCAAGCTAGAAGTTTTCCATTTTCTTTCTTTTAATTCAGACTTCTTTGTGAATACTTGAAGATATTGCTGCTACTCACTTCTTCCACAACTGCCACCAGCTTTTCTACCTAACTTATTAAGTAAACTATCTTTAAAAGAAAAAGAAGCTGAAAGGAAAGGGCGAGGAAACGGCAAGTTGTTACTGCTGGACAAAAATCATGTATTTAGCACATTGCCCAAAACCTACAAACATATACTCATTTTCAGATAGTTTGTGCTCAGATACAGAAAGATTCTCTCTTTTAATACGATCATACCAAAAGACTAAACAAGTAAATACATGCAGTATTTTAAAACCAAACTCGCAAAGATATTTCAGAAATTTTACTATTTAATATTTTTCTAGTGTAAGATAAATATGCACCATGACATATAATCTCAAAGAAACCCATTCTTAAGATCAGAATACAGTCACCAGGCTGTCAGTTTTCATAAGCTTGGATCTCAATGAAAATTTTAACTCTGAACCAGGAGGTAGTAGGTCTCAGCTTAACTAGAGCTGAGAATCTGCTCTCCCGTTTCCTGTTCCCTCCACTGAAAAAGGGTTCTTGTTTTAAAAATTCAGTTATAATTTTGCTTTTTAAAATTTTCAATTCTACTGCATTACAAATAGAATCATAGAATGGCTTGGGTTAGAAGGGACCTTCAAAGATCATGTAGTCCAACCCCCTTGCAACGTGCAAGTAGATCAGGCTGCCCAGAACCACATCCAGGCCTATATACTTTACAATCTCACAACGTATGCTTCCCTTAATTTAGTTCAGAATTAGAGATGGAAGAGAAGAGTATTTTATTACAAGTTTACTCGTGGTTTGTAATGGTAAAATTGCATTAGGAAATGCTGAACTTCAAACAGTTACAATCACCTTAACGTGCCAATGATCACTTTGCAACGTTAGGGCGTTTTTTTCAGCAACAGTGTCTTTACAAAAGAAGTGAAATACTGTAGCAGGACAACGAATTCTGGTAGCATTTCTGCATGAAAAAACCTGACTATTACAAATTCTCTTTAACGATTTTTCCAAGCAAGCACCATGCAAATTTTAAGGAACCTGAATGCTACCTCTCCCACTGCTGAACAGATGGATCCAGGACACACTGATTTCCTCCCAGTGCCTCACAGGGTGACTGTTGTTAATCTAGAGCTTTAAAAGAATAATAAGGTCATCAACCTTGTGGCTGTAGGTACCATTGATATCAACAGGAAAATGGTATTTTGCTTCTAATTTTATTCCAAGATTTCCAAACCATGAAAAATCACCTACCAGGAAGCTGATTTAGCAGTTAGCTAAACAGGTGAAAATCTTCAGTGCATAAAGAATCAGATAGCTGCACAGAAGCTCTACCACTGATGTTATTCTATTCTTCCATTATTTTATCTATTTAGAAGCTTTCCAAAAACAGATACTTTTTTTTTTTTCTCATGCCACCTTTTCTATACTGCCAGTAATTTTCACATCCTTATCTGTGCAAATCAATCACTTTGATGATGCATGTGCTATTTTAGGAGCAGAAGGCTCAGTCAGTGATTTTGGTCAGGAAAAAGTGACGCAGCAAAAACACATATTCCTGTTCAAAATTGTGTCCTCAATGAACAGACATTGTACAGAGTGCTAGCAATCCATTAGAACTATTGTTTTTATCCAAGCTAGTTATTTGATGATAACAGGAGGATCCAACAGCAGAAATAAACTATTTCACTTTCATTTTTTCCTAATTCTGAATTTTAATGGTTTTTCATTGCCTCTATATCTCTAACTCACCTAAAACACTCAAACCATATTTTTTCTTCTAGCATAAGACCATCAGCTTTAATCTTCAATTTACTATCCCCAGGAAAAATCTCAAAAGTAAAAGTGGATTCAGTGAGAGAGGGCTATATCTAGTTATCAGTCCTTTCATAATCTACTAAACAAAATCCAAAGCACAGTGTCATTTGTAATTTGATGTATGGTACATATTTCAATGTCAAGCTCTCAAAAGAACAGATGGTAATAGAGAACATCTTGCTACAGCTATGAAAATAGAAACATACTAATACAACCACTTCTTGGAATTCCCACAGCCGCTACATTTACACAGTCGCAAGCATTTTAGTAGTACACTTGAATTTTCTATGCAAAAAAGACTGAAATAAATAGAAGTTTAGGCCAAGACACAAAGCGATAAAAAGACTTCCAGTGTAAGCTAGTGGCAAAACATTGTCATCTGTCTAGTCTTACAATTACATTTGAAAACTGACCGTTCTCATTTACACACACATTCAGATCCATAAAGACACAGCTTTTTCACGATAGCCAGGGTTTGGTTACATATGTTGTGTACACATGGTTATATACAGCATCAATAAATAAATAAGGTATTTTGTAATATCCATTATAATGCTAACTGTAATAACTGAAATACAGCAATGCTTTCAAATCCAGATTGCTTGTAGGAACTGAAACAGGAAGACAGCTACTGCTTAGCTTCTGTCCAAGAACGCAGTATTTCCAAAATCCAAAGATAACTGCTTTACTGCAGTATTAGCTAAGGCAAAAGAACATACGTGTTTTAAAGATGGCATATGAATGTATTTCTTTTTGGAGCCACTTTATACATCCTGACTAAATCCTAAATCTATGCATGCAAGACCTTGAATTACTCTACATGGTCTTCATCTACTATGCTCTGGTTAAGCTGGGTTGCTGGGAGAAAAAGCATATGTGAGCTTGTAAAAGCAGGCCCTGTAATGATGCATATATTCAAACTGTGTGGGCAACTTATCAGTACCTTGACTTTTGAGAGTTTCTTCTTCTATGCTTAATATTACTGTAGTCTGCCACCATGCACAGAACTTCCAGTATTTTCAAACACCAAGAAGCAAGACAATAGGAATGTCAGTACATTTAGTTGTTTGTTAATCTATCAACATGGTAGGAATCCTTGCTGAATTAAAATCACATATCTGAGAAGTTTTGTGACAAATTAGTAGAAAGACAAAGCCCTCCCTTTCAAACATCTCAAGATGTATATAAATAAGAGAGCAAAGGCAAAATCCTTTAAAGATTTCATGTTTATCTCTAAAAGTTTAAGTACAAAAAGTTAGAAAAGCTTTCAGAATATGAAAACAAATAACCGATAAGTCAGTAATGGTCCTGAAGGAGGGTTGTGAAACTCCAGTTATAGACACCGATTATGTCAGTGTAAAGAAATGATACACATATTGCAGCACACAAGTGCTTTACAACCTTCCTAAGGTTTTGGTGAACCCAGATTCAACAGGAATAATTCATAATGCCTTCGCACAATGTTAAGCACTAGAAACGCTATGCCTTTTGTTTTTACATCTTTCACAGGCAAACATGGAGAATGATTTCTTTCACAGGCAAACATGAGCAACTGGAGAATATGGATATCTCACCTTTCACAGGCAACACCATCATTTCCAGTCTGTCATTTGTTTCCATGACTGAAACGGCTGATTCCTTTTTCAGTGCTTGTTTCTTGAAAGGAATCATGGAATACAATACAAGCTGATGCTTTAGCTGCTGCAAGATGGCCTCTGCTTTGTGTGCCAGCAGTGAGTGCTGCAGGGTGACCCTTGTGAGGGGAGTCAGGGACTGCTCAATGCCAGGCACAGCCAGCTCCAGCCAACTCCAGCAGCAAGGCCACAGGGCATGGCTGAGCCCTGCTGTCATGGGTAGGCACCTCAGAAAATGAGTAGTTCAGAAAGGGCAAAAAAACTGCCAAAAGACCACAGAGGAATAAGGAAAAAAGGTGTCAGGAACCGCACTGTGAACACCTGGGCTAGCCCAGGAGAAGGTGGGAGGAGGTGACCCAGGTGCCAGCAGCACACAGATGATCCTAGCCATAGGAGTTGGATAATGCTGCACATTTGCACTGCCTTGAAGTAAAAAAAGCTGTGCTTCTTTAAAACAAAATTAGTACCAGTCTGGGGGCACCTCAGTGGTCTTGAAATTACTTCATCATAGAATCAATTAGGTTGGAAAAGACCAACTGCTCACCCAGGACTGCCAAATTTACCACTTAAACCATGTCACTGAGGGCCCACTCTACATGGTTTCTGAACACTTACAGGGACAGTGATTCCACCACTGCCCTGGGCAGCCTGTTCTAATGCCTGATAACCCCTTGATGAAGAAATTGTTCATAATATCCAGTCTGAACCTCTCCTGGCCCAGCTTGAGGCCATTTCACCTTGTCCTATCACATCTAACTTGAGATCAGACACCTCCTGGCTCCATCCTCCTTTCAGGCAGTTGTAGATAGCCATAAGGTTCTTCCAAGCCTTCATTCTCCAGACTAAGCTCCCTCAGCTGCTTAGGCTTGTGCTCTAGGCCCTTTGCCATAATGTTATTACGTTATTGTTAATCCATAGAAAACCACCAAAGGAGAAGAAAAAGTATTGTCTTAGAGGAGATGAAGGACACCCCACATGCAAAAGTGTTTATGATTTTTATTAATGGCTACTTTGCTCCTCTCACAGGTCTGTTGGTGACACAGGATAAAAAAAAAGCGCTCAAGACCCAGAAGAGGGATTCGCAACAGACAAACCCTGATGTCCAGCCCTTCTCATTCCTTCTTTCTTTCCCTTGCACAATGGAACGCTCTAGAAAACCATACACATTCACACAAAGTATTCCTCTCCAAAGACAGGCCTCAGCAGCAACACACCACAATTGAAAAAGCTTCCTCCTTCAGTTGGCTGCTTTGCTTTCTTTTTTATGGTTGAACGGTTCCCCAAGGGTGACATTTTATAAACTCAGAGCCAGTGCTCAGTCAGAGGTCAGAGCAGGGCAGTACCTGATCTACACCAGACAGATTTAACTGCATCAGAAATCTTTCTTTGACTTTTGAGAAACATGCATGAAGGCATTTTGATTTAATGTGATTTGCATATTAATTCCATCATCTCAGTGACAAAGAAAGATGAGGTCATTTGGAGTGTTCTGAGTGTTGTGACAAATCTTTAGATATTTATAGTATTTTCTATTGTTCTGCTTCTACAGTCTCTTCCCTACTTTGAAGCAACACCAATTAGGCCAATTAAGAATATAATTACATTTTTTATACAAGATTAACCTAGAGAATGAAAAACTGAATTCTTAAAAGACACAATAAGTTTGCATTAATAGCAGTAGTTCGAGACGTGTGGGAGTGTTACCAGTGATTTAATCACTGTTTGATTTGTCTACAAAAATCATCACAGATTCAAAAGATGGTATGTAACCCAGCTGTTGCTTCACTAGAATACAGCAATTGCAGTGTTTATAACAAAAAGGATTAGCACAGATTTTGTACTGAAGATGATGCAGCTGAGGAAGGAAAGACTTTGTCATGGCTCAGTTCCTTTAAATGAGTTATCTGAAGGATTCCTATCTAGTTCAGTATACACATGCTTTTAATATTTATAATGTTTCTCCACTGAGCTTCACAGCAGCTTTCATCTTAGTCATATGAACTGCACATATGTGTGCCAACTGTGTGTGAACTGTGCAAGCAGATGAGGCAGTATGAACCATGCTCTGCCAAAGTTTGGAAGGGTGGTATTATTAATAAAGTAAAACCTGTAAATAGTTTATGCTTGTCATAGTAAGCAAATAAGCACAGAGATTACTCTTTAAAAATCTCAAAATGAATGCTTTAGAGCAGGAGCAATAAACAACGCTTTCTTCTCAGTGATGCTACTGTTTTTCAGCACTACAAAGTAGCAGATACTGTGGTGTTGTTTTTCTTACTATCTTCTGCGTAGGTATACCACAAGCTTAACGCATGTACTCTATACATGGTCCATTAACAAGAAACTATGCATGAAACAGACTTAAAGGTAGATACAAAAGTGACAGAAATTGAATAAACCGTATTGGAATCTCCTTTTTAAATTCTTCTGAAAACTTGTTTTGCTCATATTGATATTCCAATCACATTCACTCCTAAAAAACCCCAAAAAAAACCCCAACAAAACCAAACTCAAACACCCCCCCCAAAAAAAAAAAAAAAAAGACAAAGTCTTCTTCAGCAAATGTTCTTTTTGAGGATTATTATTAGATGTCACTTACCAAAACACATTTTAACTATATAAAGGATATCTAATTTCTTCCAGATTACATTGTCATCTGAAAGACAGCAATATTTATGTATGAGATTATAAATTGTCCACTTTCTTGTTCAATTTCTTTGCAAGAATTCTAATGACAATTTGAAGATTCAAACCACCATGTTCACCTCTCAAAAAGATGACAGAGCATCTGAAACACAAATAAAGAACACTCTTTGGATGTATAGGAGTCTGGGTTAAACACCATTTTCCAAGAATGAATTTCAGAGAGCTTTACAAACCAGAGTCAAAATAGCTGTTTAAACTCAAAAGGCATCTTCAACTTTTCAGAAATTTGAACAAAATGACTGTAAATGAAGATACGTCCTAAATCAAAATTAAATAACATTAGTGCGTCATTAGAATGGTATAGATTTTTTATGGGAAAAGCTACAGTGCAATTCTACTTTTAAAAATTATAGTTCACATACATAAAGCTTCTTTTTGCTATTGTTCTTAAGATCTGCAGCACTCTTAGATGTGGTTATACAGTCTTCTGTAAGCCCTAAAGAAGACAATAGCCTTGGATGCAGTCTTCTTTTGACCAGTGAAAGTAACTACTGCTAGCCAAGCAGCAAGAACACTAAAGCAGCTATACTCAACACTGGAGGTCACGAGGTGCCACCTCTTGACATTTTGCCCATGCCAAATACAAGGACACACTTAGAAAAGGCTAATGCAAGAGAATCTTCGTGGCCTGAAAAGAAATTCTCTGACTTACCTGCCTCTTCCCCTTCAGTAGCAGCTCAGTAACATAAACAGCATGCTTAAATCAGGAAAAACAAATAAATGAACCGTACACAGACCTTGAATTCTGATCATTTGAGTTACAAAGAAAGGAAATACTATTCCCTTAACAACTCTTTGTGGCTTTTTCTTTTTTTGTCTTTTTGTTACACTACAAAAGAATGCAATGAGGTTTTCAGGCGCTAGTACCCATGATCATTTTAAGAGAAGTTATACTCCAATATAAGTAACTAGAATTACAGTCAGATTAACAGTTTTAAAAGCAAAGGCAATATACCCCTCTTTTGAAAATCC
>JBCJKH010043396.1:0-20304 GCA_039877255.1 Loriculus beryllinus
ATATAGAGTTGGTCCAGATTCGAACAGAAATTTGATCATTTCTAGTTTTCATGGTTTATCTATTGTGTTCATTTGTGATTCCAGTAAAACTAGAAGTGCAGCATGCTTTCACTGCATACTTCAGTGCTGTCAGAGATAAAGCATTAGAAAGCCGGTGGCAGTTTCTGCAGGACATAGAATACTTTGCTTCAGCTCTGTTGCACAGTTGTGATTCTTTTTTCTCTCATATTTGCTGAGATTTTCCTAAAACGTGTGAGACTATCATTTAGACAGAAAGTGCTCTGGTGAACCATTTATACTTCTTCCTTCAGATATCTACAAAATATCCTAAAGGATTCTTGCTCTCTGTCTCTCTATAACTCTTGGAGATGCATTTCTTGCTTGACAAGTATTTGTGTGAAAGAAAATTCTCTCTGTGTTGGTGGGCTGGGGGCTGAGTCTGCTGTCCTTCAATAGACTCCATCAAAGGCATGTGTGGTTTGACTGTAGAATGATGCTTACTGAGAAAATGCAAAGTTGTACCATGCAAACCTGGGGACATCAGTCTTCCTTCTACACAGCTGTGTAAAAACCCAGTAAAAAACAAACAAAGTTTAGAAGTCTGGTGTAGAAGCTACACTAAATTTTATTTCATTCATTATTTGTGTGAGATACCGCAAAACGATTTTAGTGCTTACATAGTATCACGGAATCACAGAACAGTTTCTGTTGGAACGGATCTTCAAAGCTCATCTAGTTCGACCTCTCTGCGTTGAGCAGGAACATCTTCAACTGTCATTCTACCCTATGCTTTTATAGATGATATTTTATTATATGCACTGTTATACTGTATCCAAAATGCAATCAAATATATATTCAAATATATAATTAACTACTGAAAAAAGTTTTGGTCTGCTTCTGCTGACACCTAATAGGTGTTGTTAATGCTGTATGTATCAGTTGAAAAGCATATGAAATTAAAAAGCAAAGTGGCCTCCACAACCACTCTTCCAATCTTGAGAAAGCCTGTGTTTGAAATATAATTATAAAATGCACTTTGATTTCAATAGAAAGTAGTTGCTAAATGTTTGTCTTTAAGACCCGTAGTTCCTCCATTCGCTTACTAGTTTTCAGTGACAAAGCAATTATCATGATTGTAATTAAATATTTATCGCACAGTTCTCTTTTGTCATTTGGATGTTACAAGGCAGGCAAAGATGTACTTTAAAGGCTGAGTAGTAAGCTATATTATGATAGTATATCAAGCAAATGAGTATTTGATGGGCTGTGTTAACGTGAGCTAAAAATAAAATCCCATCTGTTCACCTTTCAAACTGCATCAAGACACTGCATATGGGTTGCGGAATAATTTAATGAAATACAAATGAAAATAATGTTTATTTCCATCTTGCTGAAACATGTGAAATGGGCAACTTGTCAGTAAAGATGTTTTGACAAGCAAGGAATTGTGTGCTTATGGCTTTTCTGGAATATAGTAGCACTGCATTCTTTCAAATATAGAGGTACTCACTGAAGATGCTGTCTCTAATAATTACATAAAGATCAAGTGTTGATTACTGGTGCCAAGAGTTTGAACTTTCTACACAATTAAGGATGTGCCCTATTAGCCTCAGTCCTCCAGAATGCATTATGCATTGTGATCTTCAGAAACACTATTTTTCAGTGCTCATTTTTCTTACAATTGCATGAGTTCTCTTAATTTATTGGTAGACTATCAGGAAACTTTAAAGCCACCTGCTGATTAACCCCGGCTAATTATCTGTTCCATAAAAATAAGCTGTTTCAAGGTATGATGTATGCTCTATAACATGGCTAGGTGCTGTACAGTGAGGAAATCAAGGGAAGCACCACCGTCTTGGAGCTCTTGTTGACGGTGATATAAACTGAAGCCACTGGAGCAACGAGAATTTTTGCGTGCTCAGGACTTTTCAAGGCACTGCATATTTTAATGTTTCTAGTGAAATGATTTTTCTTTTTTTTCTGCTTTTTCAGGTAATTGTATCTCTGATGTTGATGTAGCTGTATTCATCTCTTTGCCCTCTTGTGGTACAGGCACTTAAATATCTTGCCTACTGCTTTTTACCAAGCATTTCCTATTACTTCTCTTTTATCTTTAGTCAGATCTCAACCATGTCTAGTGAGTTCGAATCACAGGTCTCCTTCTTTTGCTGAATATCCGAAAAAAACCTAAAAGATACTGTGTGATCTGTTAACTGCAGTTGAAGTGTATGAGATGATTTGGTGGTTTTGAAATAGCTGTGTGATCTAATTCTGAAATTAGGAATTAATTTATCACCTGTGGTACTCCTATGGGTGAAATAGTTAGCGAGGTAGGGCCAGGTATGAACGGTTCATCTAATTACTAAAAAGAGAAAAAGGACAGTATATAATGTGAGCAGAAAGAGCTTGGAGAAGAAAATATCTTTTCTTGGGTAAGATGTGCCTTATGGGCCAGGCTACAGGGGTACATCTTGCTACATCTAGCCCCATGAGAGAAAAAAAATGTCCTGTGTTTCTTCTTGGAAGAAAATGTGGGTATAAGTTTATAGTATTCTTCACTGAGGTCCTGAGGGAACAGAACTTGTGTACCCTGCAGACTGAATGAGTCCACACGCGCTTTCTTGACTTCAACTTAGTGGTTGCTGTCAATAGGAGTATTTTTAAACAAAAGTATGCTGAAGATGCTAGTTGAGGGGTGTGTGTGTGTATGTGTATGTGTGTATATATAGAAAATCATAACGTTTGCTTTGGGTAAACAGATTGCATTCCCAAATAGCTGGGATGTGTTACAACAACTCTGAAAAAGAAAGTCACTTGCAAAAGCCTTATGTTAGAGGGTAAAAAGCTGTCTGACTTGTCATCTTTTCCAGGTCTCAAAAGCCTCTGAAGCAGGTTGGCAGGAAATGTTGAGCAAGTGCTTTCTGTCAATCTTAAGTGAAAATGTTTTTTTCTGGCTTTTTTTTAAAAAAAAAAAAATGCCGAAACTATGAGGCAGTATTTTTAGATGTTTGGAGGTGCATAAAAATGTGATGTTACATAGGTTTTAATCCTGAAAAAAAAAAAAAAAAAAAAAAAATCTTATTTAAAAGTAAATTTTCAAGATTGAAGTATTTTACTGGAATATTTTGAAGGAAAGAAAACCTCTGTATTTTTGTTAAAAAATAGTGTTGCTTTATTCTTTGACTTCTGCCCAACTCTGGTTTTAGGAAAACTTTGTGGTAAAAGATCTCTGAAGAAATAATGAATTGGCTTTTCAACCAACTCCTGTTAAATTATATTAGTCCATTTTTCTGTGTATTTGTCGTGTTTATAACAGGTACTGTGTGCATAAGTAGGTAGTTTAAATACATTATTGTCTTCTGCTCTTCAAAAGGTTATAAAAATAATCAAAGTACATTAGCTGTAATCTCAACTTTGTAACATGAATAGATAGAAATTAAAGTTACTTATTTAGTAACCACACGTGCAGAGATACGAAATGATAGAGCCTCCTCATATGAAATCACTGAGTTTTAAATTTTAATTTATTTTTATTATTTTTAGTTAATGTCATATTTACACTTTCCTGATTAATACGGTAGTTTTCCACTATCTGTGGTTACCAGATGCTTAAAATACATTTTTTGGTAGACTTCTTGCTTCTCCTCAGATGAAAACCAAGAACTAAGGGCTGGTAAAAATATTATACTGAACTTCTACATGCAGTATGCCCACAGAAGAACTTGGGAACTGTTTCTCATCATGTCTTTGCTGTTGTTATCTTGCTATAATGGAGCTGTAATAAGAATAATCACTAGCAAGGCAAACAGTTCTGATCAAACTCCTTGTGATTTTACAGAGGTACTTAGATATGAGTCTCAAACTCTTGTTAGAGGTTGTTAGTTGGTTAGTATTCACTAAAAGCTTTCAGATGCCAATACAGATTGCCACCAGAAAATACTTAGCATTTCAAGTTTTGAAAGTCATCCTGACAAGATCTAATTATGAAAGTAAATCTCCTCCCATGGAAAGTATTACATTGCTTCCTGATGGGGAAGGAGAGAAAAACTCATGAGATGTTCACTTCCTGTGAGCTCTTTTGTGTTAATACTGAATATTATGTTACTTCTATGGTTCCTCTTTAGGAAGGGTTTTCTTTGTTGTGAGTCTATGCACTTTTATGACCCTCCTCCATCCTCTCCTCTCTCTAGACAAGCCACGTAGTCAGAATAAGGCAATCCAAAGTTATTGACATAGCCAAAATGTATTAATAGTGGTGTTCTCCTGTAATGACCAGTGCAATGCAGAAGTCAGTGGTTTTATTTCCTTTACCTGTTAATGTACATACCAAATTTTAGTTCATTTTTTCCTAATAAAAAGCTCAAGTTTCCTCTTAAGTTCCCTTTCCTTCTTTTATCTTCTTTACCACAGATAACCAGCTAAGAAAACTTCATGAATGAAATCTATTCAGCATTTGTATTCCTTTTCCTGATTTTCTGATGAGGTACAATATCATATTAAATATGCTTACTGCTCCAAGCACTTAGGATTTTTGAAATCTGAAAGGTTTATATTTTTATATTTGTGACTTGAGGCTAAGGTGTTACCTTACAGATTTCTATTCTTTTGAAGATACATCCAGGAAGAATCTTTTTTCTCTTATATTCTTTCATTTCCCTTTTCCCTTTTTCAGAACCTCAAGGTCAGCAAGATAATTCTGTCAATGAGTTGTGTTTTTTTTTTTTTTTGGTTTTTTTTTTTTTTTTCAGATCTAGGCCAATTTCCTCTTCATTTTACTTTTTGATATTGCCTGTTCTCATCTGTGTTTCTTGACCCTTCAAGGGCTGCATGCTAAGCTTTACTTGCCTGTAGTGATGTCTGTTAATGTGGCAGACCCAATATATACAGAATAAAATAGACGTTAATAGGTGTGTTGAAGTCCCTGAGGTCTTGCTACTGTCAGGCAGCTTTCCTTCTCTCGTGCTGAAGGCACCCTATCTGCACTGTTACTTGTTTTCTTTCCCTTAAAACCACCGGACTACAAAGTCATGAAGAAAAAATGCACAACTCTACATAGATGAACATTTACGAAGTTCTGTCTTTAGCCACCCTATGCATTACTAGAAATTGGCTAAAAATAGGGGATAAGTTGTACCTGAAACTGGACCACTTTAATTTATTTTTACATACTTTAACAATTTATTTCCTCTCAAATAATGAAACAGGTGATAGGTATTTCTCTTTGCTCAATATTTACTATGAAAAACAGTAGGCATTCATTAATATCTGAGTACTGTGGGACAAGGTATCATTTTTTTTCCTGTCCCGCCATCACTTCACACCACAGGAGTCAGTTTTTGAGGACATATAATGAACCATCATTGCAGCTGATTTCTGCACTATGATGAACTATGAAAACTTTAACTGGATGTTTATGGGATGGATCTTTGGTTGCACAGCTTTATAGTGCAAAACACTTTTTTTTTAAGTTAGCTCTGGGTTTTTTAATGTGAAATCCTTATCACAAGGATCTACAATCCATATAATGAAGGACTGGATTGAAAAAATTAGTTGCTAGGATGGAAATACCAAAAGCTTTTTCAAAATTGGCAGCAGAGCTTACAGCTGTGTTGTACCCTGAATTAGCAAATACAAGCTCTAGAGAAGATTAATTCAGAAACATTCAGTAATGACTAGAGTTGCAACAATAAAGTGTCTCTAGGAGTCTCCCAATGCAAAAATGAGAAAGTAATTTTATTCCCACTTATCACCAGAAAGTAGTTTGTATCCATTCATAAATGCAGGTGAGTATAGCCTTTCTTGGGATGTTCTGTCCTGGGAGCAAGGGTCAATACAAAGCTGTGCTAAGGCCCACATGAGTGTCTCGAGTGCAAGAGCAGCTTGTGCTTCTGCTGATGCTCTTTTTCATTTAATATTTTCATTTAATATTTCTAAACACTGGCCAGTCCTCTGTAGGCAGGTGAACAGTGTTCTGCTTGCATTGACAAGAAAAGTGTAAAAAGTGAAATATTAGTTTAATTTGGTTTTACCCCCATCTAGCTTGGCAAATTGTTTTGATACTAAGGTAGCGCAGATGCCTGTCCTACATGAATTTACATCTAGGAGAACTTTATTTTTTGAATGTAAGCATGGTGACTAAGTACTTTGATGCATAATAAGGAACTTTGTTTTTCTCACAGTCTCTGCCTTAGGAAATGTACAATTTGGAATACACATCCTCTATCGAACACTTCTGAAACTTGTTATGCTCTGAATGAATCCTTTCCTAATTTATTACACATCATCTAGTCAATAAGGTAGAAACTTTATAGTACCTATGCTTTAACTTACTGAAAAAATGTACATGCACAAGTTATTCCCATTTGTTTTCTTGAACACAATGTCTCTTTTCCTCTGGTACCATGTAGCCTACTGGGACATAAAAATAATTAATGCATTGAAAGTATTATCTCATGTTATCTCATGTTTGTTTTATTTCAGGTAAAGCATTTTTGCTACAGGTCAAAAAAAAAAAAAAAAAAAAAAAAAAAAAGGCTAATATTTGTGTTCCCTGGAGATAATTCAGGCACTTTAACAGAATCTGTTTGCCTTTCTCCCTGAGGATCAGTTGGTACTGCGGCCATGTACAGTGACAGTGACTTTAGACAATGATATTAATATGTCACAATTGTGACATGCAAGTTTCCACATCTTCCTTCTCGGATCCTTAAAATGTTTCTTGCATAGTGAGTTCTCAAAAGAGCTAGTCTTCTCCGTGTGCTGAAGCTATGTACTAGAGAATCTTATTAAGTAGTCTTATTCTTCATGTTCTTCTGCTCAAGAAGAGGGGTTTTGTTTCATTTTTAAGGCAAAATAACAAGTAAATAGTTTAGGTAAATATATTTAATATATTTTTCTATATGGAAGAACCATATAGAGACTCTGTATGAGCCTTTGGTTGCACTTAACTCTTTCCTCTAGACTCCTGCTACCATTTGTAATTCAGTTGAAAATACTCTACTGGAAAGAAAAACTGTCATGTACCCCAGCTGTGTGGTATGGAGGGAAAAGTAAGTAAATTCTCCTGTTTTGTGTGAATAAAAAAAGGGGGTAAGATCTTTACTGACAGACTAAAAATGTATAAATTCTTCTTGAGATTAGAAGTATTAATGTGCATTTATATCTGAAAGGTCACTTTTGGAGCTCTCTTTCATTACGTTAAGAATGCAGCACAGTTTCTGGTGTAGGTGGGTAGGTGTATTTGGTTGGAAGTGCACAGCTCCTCAGCTGCACACTGGCCATACTGAACAAATACTCTGCTTACAGTAAGATAGGAGCAGCATGCCCCAGGCAATTCGGAGTCAGCTGTTAGATTTCAGTTACCTTAGATTTCAGTTACCTTATATTTGTCTAATTATGAATCTATACTTCGGTTCTAAACTCAAGAGAGGAGTAATAAGGGAACTATTTGGGGCACTTTAAGCCCAGTTGTAAAATTGCCAGATTAATTTTGCATCTGACATATTACTTGTTAAGTATCTGATCTGTTCAGTAAACAAACTAAATTCTATTCTAATGCAAATGAAAACCAAATTAAGTTAGCCAAACACCAGAATCCTTTTGTGTCTCTTTTTCCTTCTGACTCTTATACCATATTCTATAAATAACTCTTGCAAGCTTAATAGAGCATTTTGTTTTGGGGAATGTTATTTTTGTAAAATAAGGACCTTTATATATTCACAGCTTGAAAACATCTCACAGGGTACAAGTCATTATTATAGATAAATCCAAATAACACTTGTGTATGTGAGGTGTTCCCCGTGACCCGACGTCCTTCCCTGCAACCCCTTTTATGACCTGCATTTTAAACAACTACATCCAAAAACTGAAAGTGAAGGAAGAAAGAAAATTCTTTCTTACAGATACGTCTGCTAAAGTGGAGCTGATGTTGCCAGAAGCTGAAGTTTCTCTGATATGAAAGATGCATCTTACATGTCTGTGTTTACCAGAGTGTGGTAAACTTCTGCTAGGCAGTCTGGGTTCATGCACACACTGATGCTCTTGCTCCAGTTCTCTCTCAGAAATTGCTCAAGGCTCCTTGTCATTGTTTCTCCAGATCCCCTTTTTCTTGCTGTGCATATTTCTACTTAATCCCTCTTTCAGACACTCTGATCCCCTCTCTGACACTTGTTCATAGGTAGACATGCAGAATCCATAGGTACTATCCCTGTCCTATGGACTTTCACAATCGGTGACATCAGTTCTACTATCATGTAAATGCAGTTACAGTATAAAGTATAATAGTTAAAAAAGTTCAATAGTAAAAAAGTTCACCTATGAAGAGTAGATTTTAGTCTCAAAAATTATTTGCAGTAGTATGGAACTCAGAATTTATAAAAGATTTATGCTTTGAAGGAATTAGTCTGTCTCTAAGAGAAATATAAGCATTGAAAGTTAAAGTCCTTGTGCACGTTCAACAAAGATGCTTACTATTTCTACCTAAATGTAATATTCCTTTTAACAGATACTGTCCTAGGTTCAGCTGTAGCAGTCATTTTTCTCTTCCTTAGTAGTTGATGCAGTGCTGTGTTTTCAACTTTAGTCTGAGAACAGTGCTGATAACTTCTCCCCATCCCTCCAGGAGCTGGGGGAGTTAAAAAAAGAGGGTATGAGCAAGTGACTCTGTGGTTCTGAGTTACCAGCTAGGTTTAAACCAGGACAGCTGGGAAAGTAGTCTGTCATATCAAGAAATAAGATCCCCAAATGGCTTTTAAAACTATCAAACTTATATAAATGATCTTAATTTAAGGCCTTTACGTGCTTTCTATCATCCTGTTGGATTTGGGGAGGGAGGGGATGGGTATAATTTTTCTAATCAGATGAAGATGACATAAAAATACTGGTTGCATCTTTTGTCAGATGTCTTATCCAAGTCCCTTTCCATTTCTATCCCCTAAATTATCTTTGCCTACCATGCATAAAAGAAACATTTCAAAATGTCTGTTATGCCACTTTCAGGAAAAGAAAAAAAAATAAAAGGGCCCAATGTTTATAGCAATATGCAGTTTTTTCATGTGTTTGCTAAGAGGTCCAAATGAAATAGGTATATTCCCAGTATACTACAATTCATTGTATTTACAGAACTGCAGAATGTGAAGAAAAGTAAGAATATAGTCATGAATGGGGTGTGTGTGTGAAAAAGTAGAAAAGTATTTAATAGGAAGATGTGAGCTGTTTACAGAAATACAGGTCACAAGTGTGTTCATATCCTCTTATTACCGCAACATAAACCTCTGGCAGAAACTGATCTGTTCAGTGCTCCTGCAGTGTAAATATTTATCCTGAGCTCCAAGGTCTAAACACAGCAAAAATTAAAATCAGAATTATGAATGTTTTCCTCTAAATTCCCAGTGATGTCAGATGCCTGGTTTATGTGTAAAAAATATTTACCAGCAGCACAAAATACAATTTGGACTTCCAGAAAAAAAAGTCTTCACTGTCCTGCACAAAATCTATGAAATTCATTATTGATATACACGTAGGAAAATTATGGGTGACACCATTCTGAGTGGTGCTAATTATAGCTATAAACATACCTGTAGAATGATCTATAAATGAAATAAAAAGACCTACCCAAAAACTGGACATGTGGAATTGGATGTGAAACTATATCTGCAAGTGTACAATTCTTAGTGCCAAAGAAAAACCTTTAAATATATATTATACATGTAAATTTAGTCTGAAAAATGTAATATGTAAGCTGCCAAGTGACGTAAAGGATTGTCTGTTGTACACACTGGAAACAAAGCAAAATGAACGTGCTGAAGTTGTAAGAACAGCAATAGGCATGAGGACTGAGTGTGCAAGGTGGATTTCTGCTGAAAGACATAGTTTCTGCCGAAAATGAGCTCATTTCAGAACATGGAATGGTATCCTGAAACAGGTTTTGGTTTTTATTGTATGTCAGTGAGCCCTCCTTGTTTCCTATGACTGAATTAAGTGCACTGTGTATGGAAAGTACTTTGAAAACTTAAGAAAGTTTCGGAAAAGATACTGATGATTTTTAACTTTGACAAATCTGAGATAAAGAGCTTGTAATGAATGTATAAACAAACAAACACCAATCTAAACTTGAAAGATAAACACCTAATAGCCTAAGATGTGCAAAAGATGTTTTCCTAACATTTAAGTTTTGGAGTTCATCAGGATAGCTTTGGAAGCTGTAGAGAAAAGAGGGTGCTTGTTCCTGCATTAATACCCATGCAAAATATATTCAGATATAGAAATTACATTTAAAAAAACCATAGGTCCAAATCGTATATAGTCAGAATGTGATTATATTTCAAATAATTAAGAATGTATTCGAACATACTGGCCAAAATGAGACATATCCTCCTTGATTTTCTGTTGTTGTTTTCCTCTAGACAAACCAACCTGAAAAGAGACATTGATTTAATTTGGTAAGGAATACGTTGTCTGTCTGATGCTTTGTTTTCTGCTTGTTTGTGTCTTGCCAACAATTATCTTGTAAAGAGGTAATGTAGGCAACAGAGAAACAGCTGGAAAACTTCTGATAGTGGTAAACTCTTTTTACTGCAATGAAACTTGATATAAAAGCAATCAAATGTTATTATTTAAAGAAATTATCTGCTTGTTTTCCCATAAGACAAATACTGTCTTTACCATTGACATTTTCTGGACCTGAACCCCTGCACATTAATGCAGATCATAGCCCAAAAGAGATTTAGACCTGAAATTAGATTAATTAGAGAAGCATGGTATAAAACTGGGTCTGTGCTCTTTTCCTGTGCCTTTTGCTGGAAGGGATGTAGCTGGAATGTTCTGAGTGTCCTCATGGGACACTGGGACTTTGTAGCTGGGAACAGCTGGGGACATTGCACACTTCTGGCTTCCATGCCAATGTGGCAGTATGTGTACGAAGGAACAATCTCTTTTTAGACTTCTATTGATTATTATAATCAACTTTAAACCGAGCAATTGTTCTCTATCAGTTTAGCTTTAAAGGTTTCTGTTTCTTGCTCAGATCAAATAAAGCTCCATTGTCCAAAAGGTGAGCTGTTTCTTCCCAAAAAATAGCTATTGAAAATATTACATCTCTCCCCAGTCATTGTCATATTTAAATCAAATCATTTTGGATAAAACGCTGCTGTTGCTTTTGGTGTGTATGGGGCTATTTGCAAACTCCGCCTAGTGAGAAACTGGGTATTTGTATAAAGGTTGGGATTTATTTATATGCATATAGGATTTATTTATATACATGGTAGGATCACTAACAACCCATGTATAGAAGTTATAAATACACATCTGTATCAATGTGAAGCCTTCAAGCCATTCAGACATTGATTTCTTGATGCAATGACACATCTGCCTTGGCACTTCTACCTATTGGACAAGCTTAGGGGAGAATAGGGATCCTTTTTCTATAGATAGGGCTTTAAATGTTACAGAACCATCAAAGTGGGAGTGTGAAAGGATGGTCAGTCTGTGGTGTGGTGGGAAATTTGGTCTTCTGTTGGTTTTGGTGCTGCAGAATGAGTTTTGGTTGATGGTTATGGCAAGCTTGAAAGATTTATGAACAGATGTCTGTCAGTTCTCAGGCAATGAGCTGGCTTGTTGGGGATTGAATTTTGGCTTGAACTTGTCTCCTGTATTTGGATATAGTAAATGTAAGTATTCAGACAAAAAAGGCAGAATGAGATTGGATTTACCACTTGGATTTTTCTTTCAGGAGGACTTGGAAACTGATTATGTGTTTAATACTGCAGAAGCAAACAATGGCTGAAACATGATTTTATTTACTTTTGTAGTTCTTTTGTAAATGTTCCAATTTCATCTTTTGGAGGAAGTTCAAACACTGTGGAGTTTTAACATTTATTTTAACAACAAATATTGAATGTATGGTGATGTTATTTATCTCAAATTTAGTGTGTGAGGGGGGCAGAATCCTAATGTTTAGTAATAGAAGCAAAAACTTATATTTTAAAGTTTGTATCTGTTAATACTTGCAACGTGCACAAACTAAAAATGTTCCTATACCTTTTTTTAAATAAAGGACATTAATAGGTTATAATCAAATTACTTTCCTTTACCAAAGCTGTGATTTTGCTGTTGTTGCTGTTATGATTGCATTGTAACTCCTTTGTTTCTGTGTATCTAGTTGTGAGTCTGTTAAAGAAAATGCTTAAGTGTGCTTATATACCTATTGTATTTGCATTTGATAGTAATTCTGGAAAATTGTTTTCCCTGTTGAATGGGAACTGTAGTCTAAAATTGCAGAATAGTTAACACCAGTTTTGTGCAGAAAACAGGGCTCTGCTTCTTCGGAGGGGGAACTGAATTGGGACCTCCAGTTCCAGTGACACTAAATCACATTTGAATGTGTGATATCTTCCAGTAACTCCTTTGATAAATTATTTGTGATCAATGTGCCAATTTAATAGGGAAACAAGCATCTTTTTTTTCCATAATTTTCAGTATCTAATGCAGTGCGACCTCGTGCCACAATTCTGAACTCCACATGGTGGCTGTAGTTAATACATTAATAATAATTTAACTATTTGTTAACATTATTCTGAAAATAGCTGTGGCTAAAGAATGACTGCAGGGAAGTTGTGATGGTGTTCATAACAGTTCACTGGCACAGGGTGCCCAGAGAAGCTGTGGCTGCCCCATTCCTGTCAGTGTTCAAGGCCAGATTGGACACACAGCCTGTGGCCTTTGAGCAACCCAGTCTGGTGGAAGGTGTCCCTTCCTGTGGCAAGGTGTCGGAACTAATTGAGCTTTAAGGTCCTTTCCAACCCAAACCATTCTAGGATTCTAGGATTCTATGATTTAAAAAAGAAGCAAAACAAAGAATATTTTCTTTTGAACTTTTCTGCCCTTGCTTGAATATTCATGAAAGTTTGGAAATGGTTTCTGGCATCTCATTGCCATGGTGATTGACTCTGTGCATGATCTAACAGCGTGTGAGTCAGTGTGAAACAGAAACCCAAGCATACCTTCAGCTGCTGTATTTGTTTACATTTATATAGGCTGTGAAGAAAATGTTTTGCTTTCCCTATTAGCCGTGAACAACGTGTAGCAGCTGAAGTTGGAGGAAGATGTAAGGAGGGGGGGTAGACAAACACTGGAGGAAGAAAATATTGAGGTAAATATAATCTTTGGTTGTTATTCACCAGTTATAGAAATGCAGTGTGCAGCAATGACTGAGGCTATCTGCGCCAGAATGAAGATGCCAAAGACTACGTTGGCTAGTACAGAAGTAGCACTGGTGCTGAGAATGTTACTTTGATGTGTCATGAAATCATGAGGTTTCAACTTAAGGTTCAAAAATTCAATATTATGCTTTTTGTGATACCTTTATTTATATTTTTTAAAGGGGCTGTCTATCTAAATATTTGGCTTCTGTTTGGATTTTTTTTTTCCCGTTTGATTCATAATTTCAAAAACATGCATGAAAACGCTTTTAAATACGTAATAGAAGCTACGGTATTTATAGTGATGAAGGGAAGGGAAAGGTTGGTGTGACTGGGCAATGTTCCTATCTAGTCTGGGTCTGTCTGTCTTTTCAGCCTCCCACGTTTCCGAGACATCAGGTTGTTAAATAAGGACTGTGTTCTCCAGATTGGTAATTTTTTTTGTTGCCTTCACACACTTCCTGCACTGTTGCAGAGGGCAGGAACTGATTGAATGAAGGGGCGATGGAGAACACACTATGTGGTTTGGTTTCCTATGAAACCTTAAGCCTAAGGGGAAGTGTGGCTGTGGGACCAGGGTAAAGCCAACTTGCATACTATCTGTAATGCCCAATGACCTTTCTGTCTGATGCGTTGCATAATTTTCCTTCTTTTGTAAATGACTGAACTTAGTCTAAGAAGCAATCTTTCTGAATCTGTTTTGTTACACAGCTTCTGTTTAGTTGTGCTGAAACTACTGGTATTTTCTTTTGTCCTATTCATTAACATGAAGTCTCAATGTTAGCATTTTCCTTAAAACAAAATCTTCACTACTTAAATTGTTCTTGTTTTGAAGGGGAAAATTTGAGGCTGGGATATTCAGCTGGATGAATCTAAGTTTGCTTTATTTAAAGGAGGGATTGGATAACTGGGGTCAGGGGAGAGGAGCAGTGTGCTTGCAGCTTCCCTTTGGAGTTTGGTTTTCCCTGTGCAAAGGAACAAAACAGGAAAAGGTCTCAGATCTCTACCTGTGGGATGGGAGAAGGGTAAGGGCAGAAAAATGTGTCCCAGTTTTCTCCATACACAGCTCAGTATCAACTTGGAAGTATGTAAAAATAGATTTTTGCTGTCTCAGCTTGTGGTCCTCTTCACTTGTGGAAGTTGAACTACTTACACCTTCTAGTTAGGTAATTTCAGTATGTAAAAGTGCTCTCATCTTCTACTGGGACTTGATGGCTTTATAGCCGTTGTTTAACAGACACATTCTTCTGAATTCTGAGGTTGAGCAACGCAATAGCCACACTGTTGGCTCCCTGTAATATCACTACTTATGTCTTTTGTGGCAATACTGCATACAATCCCAACTAGTTGGCTGACAGAGGATTGCGTTATCCAGTGTCTTTGCATCATGCCAAGTGTTTACCACAGGGTCCAGCAGTTCTCTCATTTTTTTTTCTTTCTCTGCGCCTTGCAGAGTAATAAATAAGCACTAAATTTAAGCTTTTAAATTACTCTTTTTTTTTTTTTTGAAATTTTTTTCCAATATAAGGTTTCATAAAAGGTATGCTGTTTAGCACCAGATGGAAAAAAACACCTCTACTGTATTGGAGGTCTTTGGACAAATGGCATTTGTGACTGTTTTCTTCCCCACCTCATTTTTTTGTGCTTCTGAAGACACAGACTATTTCATGGGCTTACTTTACAGTTTCTTTTGGAGGGACCTTTGACTCTGTTTCTAGACCACATCTCCCAAGACATTTGAACTTCTGGATGTATATTTGGAATACTTCGGTCTGGATTTTCCCATTGAAAAATGTGTAGGGCTGTGTGAAACTGAAGGCAATGCCCCAAATGTAACATAAAGAAGAAAAAGAAAAGTGATGAAACTAATGTGAGCTGATGTAAGCCGGCAAGGGAATAACTAAGGGGTAAAAAATAGAATATTTTTTTTCTGACAAAAAATAAAAGACAAGTAAAAGGTAGAGGCCTGTGCAAGAACCCTTTTCACTCTCTCCTGTATCTGCTTTGTTCTGATGCTTATAGTGAGATCTTTGACAGTGTTTGTGAAGGATATTTTTTGTGAAAATCCAGTTTAAAGAAATGAAGCAGTGTAGACTGTGGAATTACCCTGAATTATTTCTCTCCCTTGCCCTGAATGAATTCTCTTTCTTTCTCAGTTCCAATTTGAAGTTTATTTATATTTTTTTGGAAGTGTAAGTTAAACATAAAATTTCAGACAGCTCCAAGTCAGGGAAGTTCACCTTTAGAGGCAGTATGATAGCAGCCATGTGCCATAGCCAGCCACCTCCACTTCTACCTTATACTGCAATATTCATTAGCAGCACCATGTTTTGCAACAGGCAGGGAATAGCGTGACAAATTATGAGAATAAAATCTTGCCTTTAATTATCCATCTTGAGATATTAGTTGTGTGCTTCTACTTAGTCCCACTTTTACTGCTTTTGTTGAAAAGAATCTTTGCTGGATAATGAAACCACAGCGAGGTAGGAGAGCTGATGTTTCTGTGGATATGTGTTATGGCATTATTTAAAAAAGAAGGACAGAAATTAAATAATTAGAAATATTTGAAGTAGACTGAGCTCATGAAGTGTGCTGGAACCTACTATTTTCTGACCACTTCTTAAAAAGCAAGAGTAAGCATCAACAGAGATGGTCCCCTCTCTATGAAGAGCAGGATCTTTGATTCTGCAGCTTCTGCACAGCACTATATGATTGGTCCTGCCCATGTTGGGTTCTTTGCACTCAAGTGACCACCTAATCTCACCATAAAATTCATTTCAAAGTTAAGGTACTTTACAGTCTGATCTAAGTTTTCAGTGGAGCTTAAACATCTGATATTTTGACTGTTTATAATTTTAAAATTGTGGTAAAATGTGGGGCGTTTTGTGTTGTTTCTTGTTTAATTTTTACTCAGATTTCACCTTTTTTGTGGCTTTCATTGCTCTGGAAAAGAGTCAGTTTGGTAACTGACTATTCCAGCTAGGTCTTGATCCTCTTTTCTGCTATGATGTGTTTATCAGGATAGAACCATAGAATAGTTAGGGTTGGAAAGGACTTTAAGATCATCGAGTTCCAACGCCCTGCCATGGGTAGGAACACCTCACACTAAACCATGTCACCCAACGCTCTGTCCAACCTGGCCTTGATCACCGCCAGGGATGGAGCACTCACAGCTTCCCTGGGCAACCCATTCCAGTGCCTCACCACCCTAACAGTAAAGAATTTCCTCCTTATATCCATCCTAAACTTCCCCTGTTTAAGTTTGAACCAGTTACCCTTTGTCCTAACACTACAGTCCCTAATGAATAGTCCATCCCCAGCACCCCTATAGGCCTCCTTCAGATACTGGAAGGCTGCTAGGAGGTCTCTACGCAGCTTCTCTTTTTCAGGCTGAACAGCCCCAACTTTCTCAGCCTTTCTTCATACAGGAGGTGCTCCAGTCCCCTGATCATCCTCGTGGCCCTCCTCTTCACTTGTTCCAACAATTCCATGTCCTTTTTATGTTGAGGACAGCAGAACTGCACACAGTGCTCCAGGGGAGGTCTCACGAGAGCAGAGTAGAGGGGCAGGATCACCTCCTTGGACCTGCTGGTCACGCTCCTTTGGATGCGGCTGAGGATACGGTTGGGTTTCTGGGCTGTAAGCGCACCAACAACCAACACCCCTAAGTCCTCGACAAGGCTGCTGTGAATCTCTTCTCTGCCCACCCTGTAGCTGTGCCTGGGATTGCTTCAACCCAGGTGTAGGACCTTGCACTTGGCATGGTTAATTTCCTCTATTATATATAAATATATACTCATACCTTCATATATACCTTTATTTTAACTTTCCAGACTCTACTGATCTTCTGCAAGAATAATTCAGCAATCCAAATATTAAAAAAGCTAATATTATATTCCCTCACTACATTGTGCAAACAGCAGAAAGGTTCCCATACAGCCAGGTTCGGCTGACATGATCAACTCGACTTTAATGCAGTATCACAACACGTTGGTTATTTTTTCTTTCTGGTCATTTTTCGAGATGCCACTTGTATAGACAGAGACAATTAAAAAGAAACAAAACCCAAACAAACAAAAACCCAGCAACAACCAATTCATCCTTACCATTTACATCTAGAAACACTTTTAGAAAGCATCTTATGATATCAATACAGAATGTAGCCAATACTGAAAGCAACATATAGGGACAGAATTTGTTATAGAACAGCTCTTGCTGTTTAAATCATAGGTTTTCATAGCCCTGAACTGGGGTTTGAATTGTGGAAGGTTGTGGGGTTTCTTTCTGTTTTGGTGATTGGCTTTTATGTTTCCTGGGACAGGTTTTGGGGGGTTTTTACATCCAAAGAAGCCAAGCAAACAAGAAACACACCTCCTCACCCACAGCCAAAATGAGAAGGTGATCTCCAAGCTCAACAGGGTGTCCTGGTTTTGGCTGATGAATAGATGCTGTGTTGGTCAACAACTGCCAGTTTTCCACATAAAGACAGTTTTAAATTACTTTTTAACAACATTAAAAGCAGGCATAATATATATGCATTGTGAAAAAGGAAAACAAACTAATCTCTCTTCAGACCAGAGGAATTAAGTCATTTAAGGAAAACCAGAACTGAAAAGCTGTATTCTGGCTGCAACTGTATTGAGTAGGGTACTGTGTACATATAAAGCTTGAGAAAAGGGCAACACTGAAGACTTCAAACTATAGCAATCCTAACAGTCTTGTTCTACACATACACACACATGTATAAAGCATAGCTTTACATACCTAAACTACAAGATCTTCAATCTTGGAGATACCAAACTGCTGCAAACACTACAGCTTTCATCTCAAGGAGTTACATGACAAAGGAGTAAAACTAAGCTATTAAGTAATTCTTATTTTTTTTTTACTTGTTTGCTTGCTTGTTTGACTAAACTCAGACTTGGCCAGTTTCTTGGGGAAAATTTCAGATTATACAACTGCACTTTGCAGACATGCCAGCCCTTGAAGTACACCAAGCCACCTGGTATTTAGAAAAAGATGAAATATGCAACTTAGAGTTTAGCAGTATATACTGAAATCCTTTTAGTATTCCAGCAATCCCAGCAATAATTGAAAGCAATCTATTAATTTCCCTAAACTTGGCATTTACTACAAAATATGAAAGTAATGAGAATCTCCTTAAGTGAAGGTTCAAGACCATTTTATTCCACACAGACACTTTTCGTTGCAGGACCTGTAGACACACTGGAAGAGTTTATGGTACTGTTTTAAAGCTCACCTAACTCCTACAGAATGCTGCTGCACAGAATTATTAACTCTTATTTTTGCTGACATTTTATCATCAATTATTGGGTTTGAACATGACCATTGACAACGCCTCATTTGTATTCATTAATACATTGGAACAAAATTAAGTGTTACCCATAGTTTTTTTTTGCCATGAAATTTTTACTTGGGTAAAGCAGTCTCTCCTTTGTACAAGTGTGGGATTCTGCTCAACTCCAAGACTGAAAGCAATATTGCGTAACAGTCAGGGATGTGTTCATGTTTTAAGAAGTTATGTAATCTCTCCATGGAACACATGTTTAAATTTTAAAGTTCTGCACATGGGACAAAAACTGACAAGTACAGTGCTGAACTGCTCTTAAGTTAACCAGTTCCTGTATGGTACGTCACTAAGATTTAGCATCAAAATAAGTTTTCATTCCTTTTTTAAAGGTTTGGTTGACAAACTGGATTAAGAACATTAAGTATTTCTAAGAAGAAAAGCTAAACTGAAAATCAAAAACTTAGATTGAGGATTTATCAGAAAACCTATGACAAAAGAATAAATAGCCTAGTAACTGTATTTGCACACATTCAAAGGCTGCGCAGCCTGACATCCCATCCTCTCTCCCTCCCTTCTTCCTCTCAAAATGTAAACTTCATCTTTTATTACAATTTTGGGAAACAATTCAAAGTTGACTTAAAGGTATGAAGAAACATACAGAGACTACATTTTTAGCTTACTCTTGATACTTACGGCAGTAACGCATGCAAGTTTCGCCTTAAGCTCACCACATAGTGACATTTCTGTTTTAACAAAAAAGTCCCTAGTTTTTATCATAATGCCTCCCAGAATGTGCAAAGCTCTTCCCTTGTGTTTAACCACCATTTATATAAATATTTCACTAATTTGACTGAAATCCCTCATAAATTTGCCTCAATTATGGCATTACAATTCCTAACTTTATTCTTTATAGTCTCAGCAGCTTAAGATGCAAAGAAGAAAATAGTGGACTCTGCTTGCAAGATGACTTGCAAAAAACAAACTTTAAGGAAAAAGTGTGAAACCAGAATGCCAAGCAATGAATGCCAGCAGGGCCCGTTGCTATTTATTGCTGCCTTCCTTCTAAAGCCTTCAATGCCATTATGTTTCCTCCCATCCTGTCATTCTCCTTAGATACGAATTTGACATGCTATGTACCTGACTTGCCTTTGAGAGCTGCTAATGCAAAAAAACATGTCTATTATTTTAATAGCAAACTAGTTTAGATTTAAAGGTTACTGAAGCTTGAGTTTTTAAATAGAAGATGAAAGAATAAAACCGGGTGAGAAAAAAATATGCAAACAGAACATGGACTGGATTTTTTTTTTTCCTTAACCACCTTAGAATGCACCAATAACCAGAGGAGGGGGAAAAAAAATTAAAAAAATAAAAAAGGAGGAAACAAAAACACAACAAAGCCCAAAACCAGCAACTGAAAGAACAGGCAAGTGAAATATGAGCTGCCTAGGAAAGACATATGAGAACCCAGCGGGTAACTTCAACAGATAATGCATATCATAGATCAAAAAGAGCTGAGGACTGTAATCTAGAGAAAGCAGAAGTAACATGAAAATATGGGAAACAACACCTAGAAGAAAAGAGCAACTGAAGCGCAGTAAAAGCAGGGGGTGTTTTGGTTTTTTGGTGCTTTAATCTTATGCTGCTTATTACCCAAATGCTATTTCAAGGTTGTCTGCATTCTGAGCACGTGCATATTCCCCAACTTCTTTATGACTGTTGAAATACAAAGACACACACACCTGTATTGAAGGAGGGGACAGAAGGTGTAAAAGAAGGAAAAAGAATAAGGAATATAGG
>JBCJKH010043399.1:2435-21928 GCA_039877255.1 Loriculus beryllinus
CCTCAGTCTTGATGGCAGGTTTTATTTATCCTCAGAGGTAGAAAGAGAAGAAAACAGTACTTAAAGCATGTTAATACAAGCTTTTTACCGTGAACATCTGCCTAAGAGGATTGCTTCGATTTTCAAAACAAACAACATATTTCGGAGAACTGCTGTCAAACTTATGTAGGTCTCCACAAAAAACAAACTTCTTGGAAATTTCAACTCTTGCCAAGTTTGAGGCCGTAAGCAGATAATGAAGACAAAATGAAATAAATGTTTAGAAGTATGCTATTGTTCCCATGAATAATGCCCTTCATTCACAGCTGTATATAGGGGGTTTTTTTCTCTGTAATTATAAACCCCATTGCCATTCTCAAGTCATGTTCTGCTAAAAATGGTGTTTTCTTCTGTTGAGGTCAGAACACCTGCGCAGAGAGCCTTTTTAATACTGACTTTGCTTTGAACCTATGGTCTTGCGTCTACAGTTGTACACCAAACGCAAGTTCTTCTCCAGATGGAGGACATATTGACTCTGCTATCACTTCTTCCTTCACAAGAATGCTCTTCCAATTGGTGTCCAACCTAACATTTTCTACAGAAGAGGAGCAGATGCAATGACCACATCTCTGATGTGGCTTGCTTTCCAAGGATCCAGTTCTGCTTTCCCCTTCACATAAATTATTCCACTTAACTTTGAAGCATGTCTTAGAACAGGAAACCATCTTTACTTTTAGTACCTTCACACAACTGAAGTAACAGCCCCATACTCTATTCCCAAGTGCAAGGTCTGGACTCTGTCATATGCTCAGCCATTCCCATGGACCACAGGTGTTCTTCCAGGCCAGGTGCTGTTTGTGCCATGTCTGAACTGTAATGCTAAGTCACATAAACAGTACCACCTGAGCAGATTAAGTGCAAGAACAGGGCAGAGTAGCTAGATACAGGGGCAAGGATTTGTCCCACCATTATTCTGCTATTCCCTTTATCCTGCATTAAGTCCTGGAAGTCCATAGAACTGCTGGCACAAAGCACTGATTGTGGGGTAAGACCTCTAGGATTGAGCCCTGAATGACTAACAGTAAACAAACTTTCAATGCGACTTTTCTACTCAACTTTAATAACTTTAACCATGTCTGTGAGGTCTAGGACATTAACTCGGGTATATGCTGGCAGCAAGCACAGCAAAATGAAAGTAAATAAAGCATTTCATTTTTAATCAAAAGTTGCCTCTGATTATACAAAGGCTAACGGTTTCTAGAGTGCCCTAGCACTCATTCCTAGTCAGTTTAACAGTGCAGACAGAACTACATTATTTTTCCTCTCAGTACATGACTTCACAACTCCCTCCCTCTCCTGTAGCAGTGCACAGAATCAGCAAAACCTGAGGATCTCAGGGAGCTGCATTTCATTACGCCTTATTAGTTCTAATGCCATCTGAACTATAAACTTAGATCACAAAGTAAGCTAAGAAGAAAATAATTCCCAGCTATCTGGTGCTGAGTTGGATTTTGAAGCATTTTATATCTACTACATACCTTAAATGACATTTATCATTTGTGGGAACAAGTATAACCTGAATTCATTACTGCAACACAACCCCACCAGTTTCCACATTTCTCAAGTCATCGGGGAGTAACTTGAAAAGTTCATAGATGTATCTTTAATGTGGGGTTTATGACAGAAAACCAAATTACTTCTGACCATAGAAGATTCTTTAACTTTCCCATGCTTTATAGAAAACCAGCTTTTGGCTGCTACTGTTTCTGAAGACATAAGAAAAATATATTTTGCTCTTTATTACCTCCTTGGCTTATCTTTTCTTTTATCTATTTCTATCAGTAAATACTAGGACTAAAGCTATTTTCTATTAAAGAATTTTCCATAAAGGAAATGAAAAAGTATTTCAATAGAAACAGAGTAACTTCATTGTCCATCAATGCCAGCAGAGAACAACTCAGTTCAGAGATGAAAACAATCACGCATCTGAAGAACGCAATATTAATAAATTGTCTTCTGTGTGGCTCACATCATTAAAACAATGTTCTGACGCATCCTTGTCTACAAAAAGGTTGAGGCTCAAAGAAAGTCTGAGGTGCTGGAAAGGACAGAGTTTAAAGCCGCACCTTGCAAATCCTATTCTGGATCTGTCCAGAAACAGACAATAACTGGCACTGTCTTACCACAGCAAAACTGTGTTAGAGACTACCAACCTGAAACATCTGTCGGACCTTTCTGTGGGGCAGGTTAACATTTAGTTTATGCATCAGCTGGTGGATCTCTTCAATATTCAGCAGGCCATCTCCATTCTTGTCAGCCTCCTCAAAGGTTTGTTTGACCCAGCTACAAATGTGTCAAGGAAAGGTACAAGAGTGCAATTTCCTCATGCAAAGGGAGACAGAGCAGTTAAGAGGTAAGGGACAAGACTCAAATTCAGGAGAACAAGTCTCTGCCCCAACTCTTCTGGGCAGGGAAGTAATCCTCCTTAGCAGAGAACCTTAACAACTTCCAGGGACTAAAACTTTGGCATTATTCAATTCAGTCTTCACAAACAAGTTTTCCTGAAGTCAGTACTTCCAGGTAGAACATCTGCATTAAGACTTCCCACAGCCTGCATTATTGTTATAACAGGTACACTGTGAAATAAAGTTATTGCTGGCAAAGATCTGGTGCTATCTACATTGTTCTCCACACACTCATGCCAAACCAAAGCATTTTTACTACTGTACACCTTGTGGTACAATTTGCTATTGCACCTCCTGCCTGGTGCAACTAAAACAGTCATATTTGAAGGCTGGTGATTTTGTGACTCAATTCTAAGGAATCAAGCTCAATAGCCATCTGTATCAGGGATGATGTTAATCTAGTGTAAGAGGATAGAATAATGAAGACTGTTAAACCAGCCCAAGTACATGATTACCGGCCTCTGGTTTCCATCAGAACCTCATTAAAAATTAACCATTCTTGTTTTTCCATGCTCTCTCCTCCAAGACTGTCACACAGTTCCTTTACCTGTATCTGTACACCTCTTCCATCTCGGGACAAGTTCTTTGTCCACCACTTTATCTCCAATATCTCTGTCCTCACCTTGTTACACTTCCAGAGGGCATCAGAACTGTAAGTAGCACAGAGAAAATGGATAGCGCACATACATTAGCTTTTTATCCCCTCACAAGGGTAAAATGGCATCAAATAAAGTCAACAGCTGTCAAACTCAGAAACAAGAGGTGATTCTTCACGCAGCACAGAGCTCTTTTTTTAACATAACCTTTATTGGGATGTCCTGCAGGTTTACATGGGTTTGAGCTGACACTAAACCAGTTTTTCTCTCTCCCTCTTCTTGCCCTGCTACAGTTTCATTCAAAAGCTTAAAACTGGTACTGGTTTGGACTATTATTTACAGGTTCACCATAGCAGCCCCTTCACACTCTCATTTCTGGTACTAACATCTCTGAGAACATACTGTAAATTTTCAAATACTGTTGAGCTTGCTCCAACACCATCTTCCACTTCTCCCTCCATTCTGCTTGAATTTCTCCACTTTCTAACCAGTATCTTTTACCCCCTCTTTGCAAATATATCTCTTTGCAGCTTTTGCCAAGTCCTTATGCTAGGTGGAACTGGTACAAGGTCATTCTGTCTGCAGTCTCCCAGCTGCCCCTTTTGATACCACAAACAAGACTTGAAGTGACGTTTCACCACTAGAGAACATGCAGCTTGGAAAAGTTGTGGATAAATATAGCAAATGGAGTATGTGTGCAACAGAGCATGCAATATATCCCCCACATGGACCTGTGCCTATCTTCTATCAGAATTAAACACTGGAAATATATACTAAAAATACCTGAGGTATACTCTTCATAAGGAATATTTACAAGTGATCACTGTAGACTTACACGTGGCAGAAGAGACAGGTTACAATTTTAGTCAATATGGGCTTTGTTGTTCGTTGATTCGTTGTTTTGGGGTTTTTTTGCGGGGAGGTTTTGGTTTAGTGGGAAGAATGTCCTTTGTATTTAACTTAGAATGAATCACAGAATGGTTTGGTTTGTAAGGGACCTTAAAGATCATGCAGTTCTGACTCCCCTGCCACAAGCAGGGACACTTCCCGTTCCACCAGGTTGCTCAAAGCCCCGTCCAACCTGGCCTAAAATACTAGTCAACACTGTTGTGAAAGCAAGCACATCAAAAAAATATTCAACGGACATGATCTTTATAACAAGTTCATTTTGGTTGTTAAGGTTACAACAAATATTTAAGGAGCTTTAAAGATTTGTGCTCCTGACAATCAATGGAGGCTGAGAAGCAGACACATATCTGACATACACTGACCAGAAGAAACAGACATGACAAGGAATTACTAGTCAGTTTACTTGAAGACTCCTAAAAACATTGAGTTTCACTTGTGCAAGGGCTAATGAATTCAAGTTTTCAATTAACAGTATCTTGAAAACAGTGTCTTCTAATGGACTTTGCAATTTGTAGCAGAAGAATGAAAACACAGAAGATGACAGAAACCCTGAAATCACACTGGGGTTATGTAGTGGTTCAAATGCAGTCAGTAACCCACACAGCCCACTCTCTCACTCTCCCAACTTTGTCCCCCCACCCTGCTCCCAGAAGGATGGGGAGGAGAATCGAAAGAATGTAACTCCCACAGGTTGAGATAAGAACTAAGGTATAACACAAACCACTACTGCTACCATCAATAATAATAACGGTAAGGGAAATAACAAGGGAAGTGAATACAGTACCACCTGTTGATACCCAGCCTGTGATCTAGCCCTTCCAGGTAACTCTCAGTTACATCCTGAGCATGATGTGCTGTGGTATGGAATATCTGGCTAGTTTGGGTCAGGTGTCCTGCCTTTCCTTCCTCCCGGCTTCCCCTCCTCCCTGTAAGAGCATGAGACTCAGAAAGTCCTTGGTCAAACTAAACATTTGAGCAATAACTAAAAACATCGGTGTTACCAGGGTTGTTCTCAGGCTGAAAGTCAAAACCACAGTGCTGCGCCAGCTACTAAGAAGAAGAAAAAATGACTGCTACTGCTGAACCCAGGACAGGTTAGTATTTACTGTGATAACTAGAAATGACTGTTTTGACTCTTCAACAAGAATTTCACTAACAAAATGCAAGACTATCCCCTGACTTCAATGCAGCTTAATGCAATCCCTAAGGCACAGCTGATGTTTTATTGCACAGGTAAGTGTCTGTGTCAAACCTGCTACTCATAGCAATCAATGGTAAGGTTTTTGATCACATAACAGCAAGTGAAAGGACACCCTATGCTGAAGTCACTAAAACACAAAAAATACAAGCCAGAAACACTGAATCAGAAGCTGGAGCTCAGGCTCCTGAAAGGATACTGATCATGTGTTCTCTGTCGCTTAGCAAGTGAGTCCTCATCACTTATTCCAGCCATCAAATATTTCAGTCCTGTGATCCAGGTGCGAGCTTCCTCTGGGTTAGATGTAATCAGATCCAGTGACTCCATGTGGTTGCCATGGTAAATAGTAAAGCAACAGCTCGGGTCAAAGTTCCCCTCTGCATGGCGGTGGAAGATTTCAGACTGCCGGCCTTCAGTGACTTTGTAAATAGAATCAATGACAACTGTTGGGAAAAGGGAAAACAAAAATTGGCATGCTTGGATATCCACCCAATCTCTTTCTGGTTTTAGCAATTCTGAATTATTCAGGCAAAACATCATTGAACATTTGTTAATGTTACACTGTCATATCCCAAAGCGCTTTTTCATTTCTTGGTTTGTCCAAGCCATGTACAGTGCAGCTGCCTTGAAGGCAAGCCAGTGCATGTACAGGCAGGTTATAGCAGACCTCTGAGTGCTCCTTGCTACATCAGAGGACTGCAGGCTACTCAAAGGGGAGCACAAGAAGACAGATACCAACTGTCTTCCATCAATGAGTGAAACACTACATAGCTCCAAAGGGACTCCTCCTATCACAGCTGTGCTCTCCAGAGCAGGAAGACAGGGATACCTTAGCACAGTGATGGATAACATGGTTCCCAGTGCCATGTCATGCCATGAAACAGCTATGCTATTCAACACAACAGCTCTCAGCCACCACTCACTGGACCAAAAGCATCAACTGTCACTGTCTATAGCCTTCCCAATTGCTTGCTTTCAATCTCAAGCCTCCTTGACAGCCCTGTGAGTTTCTAGTTATTTTATTCAATAAACCACTAATTTCAAATTCCAATTTAAAACAGTGCAGCAGAAACAGTTTCAATAAGAAATAATGCTACACATTGACTTCAGGATTTAATAATATCTGAAGAAAATTATCAGTTAAGATTAAGAAACCTCAATCTAAACTTTCTAGATTCTGTATTTAAACCTGTGATGTATATATTTAAAACAGTTCCTTGTAGTTATCTTCAGTTTGCTCATAATTCATATAGAGGTATGAAAAATGTTGACATCAGACTGAACTACACTGCCTTCCTTTCATAATCCTGAACTTTCAGTAGTTAAACTCCACCTGCACTCTTGAAAATCTTCATGTATGAATAACATCACATTTGAAGTAAGCATCAAAAAGCATTTATTTAATCAATCCCTCTGTAGTTCACATTCTAATACTGAACTGCCCCAGAAATGAAAAGGAATATTAGAAGTTTACTTTTTGCTTTTTCGCTTTTTCTGGATGGTCTCCATCGAATGCAGGTTCTGTGCTCATCCAGGTAGAAGAGACGAACTAGTCCTTTGGTTCCACTCTTCAGCTTAACCATCTGAGTCCCAGATTGCATAACACTCATGCATCTTTCAACTGTGTAACAGACAGAATAAATTCAACTAAATGGCCATCTAATTCCACTAGTAAAATGACTTACCAGCTTTCCAACATCTGCCAAGCATATCACATTTCTGATTTGTACCTTTAATGACAGAAACTAGTCACTGCTGTATGAGACATCCTATTTCTTCCTCACTCCTGTATGAGACATACTATTTCTTCCTCACTAGCTTCTCCATATATTTAAAAAAAAAAAAATTAAAAATAATCTGTCAAAACATTTTCACAACAAAGGAGGGAAAGAAAACTTTACCATACATTGAATTTACCATAATTTAAAGTTGTTCAATACTTACCTCATTCAATTATTTTCTATTATTACACACAGTACTGTAATTTTAAACCCCAATACTCTGCAAATTTCAGATGGTGAGATTATCACTCAAACTCCCATTCCTTTGGGTTTGCTAATCTTTTAGCCTATATCTTGTGCTTTTGACACTGTTAAAATTGATAACAGATTTATAAATACACAATCCCTCCTCCCTACCACACACATTTACACCCTCTCCATCCTGCTACTAAGTTTCAAGCACATACTGTGATGACTTCCTTTCATCATCCCACCCAGGATGATAGGGCTTTGTTTCTCTATGTTTTGACTAAAATATACCCATCTCTTCCATTTCATCTCACATCTTCCCTCCTACAGTTTTCCAAACAGTAGGATCAAGATAACATTTCCTCTTGATCCATGCTCTTAAGTTACATTCTCCTATCCATTCACAGCCTCTCCTCACTTGATATCACTCCACATTCACCTCTCAGATGATTTGTTTACACTCTGGCTGGCTCCCAAATACTATCTGTGTCTGTCTTTACTTCTTCTTATCACCCTTCTGCTCTTTATCATTTCTCTCCAATACTCCTCTTGGTATCACAACAAAGACCAAGGCACCCTCTCACTTCTCTCTGTCAGAACTAGGATTTATTTTCTGAGTTCCTGACACCTCCTTAGCTCCCACAGCAAGTGGCACATCCAGCAGTGGACTCAGACCCAGCTGAAACCCAACAGTGCTCTTATACACCAAAACATGTTGTGATGGTCCTACTCAGTTAAGCTCCACAGCAGATGTGTGGCCAGAGCATATATTCCAGCAGTCACACAACCCTGAGGCTATCAGTGAAGGAAAATAAGCCTGATGCTCCTTCTGAAGCATCTCTGGGTCACATGCAGTCAGAACAGCATCCCAAACATTAGTCAAATATGGGACAAACAGCCATGGTTGCTGGACCAGCTTTCCCTGGCTCCCTCACACAAAGGATTACGGCAAGCCAAGCTCCACATCAGCTCCACATCAGATAAACTGTATCAGAAACTGTTTTTACTGAGTTGTCCTTCCTGGAGGAAAGAGAGGACTCAGACTGAGCTGAACAGAACCAAACTGTTTTGAAAGCATCTGATGCATGAGTGCAGTAAATTTGTCCTTTATATGTCCATAAATATATGGCCTTCCCTGAATAATATACATCAAATGAAAATGTGGCTTCGAAAGTTCTTTAAGATGAGCCAGAAAAGTACATAGATCAAGCCAGAAATAGATGTTATGCAGTATCCACACACTGACTGTGGCAGTTTTAACCTGTACCTATCTGAAGGTGCACAAAATACCAGGAAGACAAGCCTTTACACCACAAGAGATAGAATATTCAGAACCTTGAAGAAAAACTGAAGCAAAACTAAGCCTCTAAAACTTAATACATACGTACATACAGGCACACCTTCTCTTGGCAAACTGAGCTTTTAATTTTGGAACTGAGTTTAGATCAAGTTTGCCTTGGATTCATGCTTAACATACAATAATTGTCCTCCAGCACAGGAATAAGGTTCTCCACAAAAAAAGGTTGTACCAGTGGGTGCATGGATATGCAAATCTGTACCACAACATTGGCCTGGCATATAAACTTCAGACACGTTCTTATTTCACTATTAGAAGTATCAACACTATTAGAGTGATCAATTGTAACAGTTTTATCTCAGGAAGAGGTTTAGCAACAAGCTATTCAACACACAGTCTGCTTTGTAGCTATCAGTTATTATTGAAAGTCTTACAAAAAAACCCTAATTCTCACATAAGTCCTTATTTTTATCAGCTCAGTTATCATACAAAAAAACCCAACAACAATCTGGGTTCACTAAAGACCCTAAAGACAGGTAACAAAGGGCAGAAGAAAGAGGACTAAATTTTTTTACTGCAAGAAAATGGGCCACACAGATAACTACCGCCAACAAAGCCATAGGGAGAAAAGAAAAAAAAACCAAACAAACAAAAAACCACCCAAACAAACAAAAACACCCAACAAACAAACAAAAAATAAAAAAAAAACCACAAACCAAAACCTCTTCACTGTTTCAATTGTCTAATAATTTCAGTATCGCATTTATAACTGTTACTGTAGCACATTTCAGACAGGGTTTCAGACAGGGTTTCAGACAGACTTCTGAATCAAAAATTAAAGTTATAGGGAACAGATTTTAAAATACTTTTTTTCCAGAGTGGAAGAAGTCCACTTCCTGCCAAATATCTTAACATTCTCCATTTTTTAGATGCCATCTGCAAGAAGCTCACTGCTCAAATAAGCACCATCTTTTCTGCTTGCAATTTTCTATCAGAAAATATCATCTGAATGCAAACATTTAAAGAACAGTACACATGTAAGAGAGTTCATCATATCATCCCTACTGTGTAGGTGTTAATAACAGAAAGAATCCACTTCTAAAGAAAGGACTAGGGTAATGGAACTGCCACACCATTAATAGGCCCATTGGATTTCAACTCTGCAAACCATTTATAAAATATAGTCCTCCCCTTAAAGCTATTTATAAAATATAAGTACACAAAAAAAAACCCCTCTTGTTCAAATCTATTCCTAATATGCTAATTTCAGTCTCTGGCCAGACATTTACAAGAGAGTGCACCGCACATTAGCATCTGAATAAAGTGAAGTTATTGAACAGAGGCGGTTCAGAATAAAGCTCCAGAAGAGCAATTCAAGAATGTTTTCACTAAGGAATAGGAAAGCTTACTCCAGAAAAAACATTCAATCCTCTAGATAAACCATGAATACTAAGTAAGTGAAGCAGCTCCTCGATGTAGAAGTTTGAGAAAACAAGCCATATAATGGTTTCCATTATATGGTATTTTTCTTACACAAGGATTAGCTATGTATTTTTTTCCCCAAAGTCTGAAAATTAACTTAGTGAAACTAGAATACAATATAGTTTATGCATTACAAGAACAAAGCAAGTTAATCTGGAAATACAAAATTATTAAGCTTAAGCATTGTTTATTTAAAGCTTTACCTTCAAATGAAAAAAAAAAAATCCAAAAACTAGTCATTTCTGTTTCCAGATTTATGCAAACTTATTCTTGATAACCTAAATTCATCCAAACAAACATCCTGCAGATAATGGATTTTAATAATATTAAAAAACAGTCTATCTTTTTCTCCCAAAATAACCATTTAGAGCTAAACAGACCTGAGTTCAAAGAGCATTTTCTGATTTCTAGTTCAAAAAATGATAACCATTTCTAGTAGTACACATATCTCCTCTGCAGAAGGAGCTGCTTCTCTAACAGTAAGCCAGATACAAACCCATCTGCGCCAGCTGGACTTCTTCTGAAGTGGCCACACTCCCCAGCACATGGCAGACTTCTGAAGCCAGGAGGAAAGCCATCCAAGCTCCTGAAAGTCCAGCTGTTACGTGAAATCTTGCACGTTAGGCAGATTCTATTTATTCTACCTGACAGTGCATCTCCTTGCTGCTGAATAAATCAAGCTGCTGGCTGGGAACACTAAGCTGGAACTCTGACCACTAACCATACGTGGTCTTACGTTCAAAAAGCACTCTAATCCGCCACAAATCAGCCACTGCTACTGTCCATCCAGCTCTGCTCTAATCTACCCTGATGTGCAATCAGGTCTTTAATAACCAGCGAATAGCTTAGCACTGCACCCTGCAAGAATTTCTCACAAAAAGTTCACAGGTTTAGCAGTCACGGCCTGTTATTCAAGGGTTTGCAATTAATTTGGTTTAATTCTCAACAGTCATAGTTGTGACTTGTACATCTGCTTGCTGCTGTGTTTCACTACAAAGCCTTAAGGCATGCAGGACCCTTTAGACAGAAAATATTTAGGAAATTAAAACATTACACCTGGCACCACTTTCAGTAAAATAGAAATGCACTTCACTATATAGGGCACACCACATCAGTGAAACAAACATCCACTCCCCATAGCACATGTTATATCCAAGATTAAATAAGTATGGGGGTCACTGTGCAATTGGAGCCAACAGGCAGGCACCGTGCAGGAGAGGCACTGAAGCTGGAGGGATGCTGGCTGGGATGCAGCTGGGATATTTGGCGTGTACCAGCTGCCCCATCACCCCCACGTAACAGCCAACATTGCACACCAACGTTTTCTGGGTTATCCCAACTCCACTGCTTTTATGGACTTAATGTTACAGCTGGCTGACAAAACAAAAAGATTAAATAAGGTATAAAGAGCATTACCAAACAATGAGAAGTATAATTATGAGAGAGGATGAACCATGTTTCTAAACTATATGCAGTAACTGCATAAAGCCAACAGTAAGCTTGAGGAAATAAAAGAAAGCCATAAAATGCAGAAGTTATTTTGTTCAACTGCAACACCAGCTCTTCTTCCTCACTTTCAGGTTTGGTTTTTTTTCACTGTAGACTTTGAAGACATATCTTTTGCTCTCTCTTCAGAGAGGGAAGAGCCAAAAGACCCTCTGGTACTACCACACGCTATTCCCACCCACACAATTGCGAGGACTTCTGCAGACAGCTCCTGTGATTCACTGGATGCAGCATCCCAAGAGGTTCACCATAAAGTAACTGCTCTTATATTACAGAAACCATGGTTTATCTTACTTCAGTTATTCTCTTCAGTTTTCAGATTTAACATAAACTCCCCACGCCCCAAATTCCAGAAACCAAATTCTATATGAGGCTGTTACACAAAAAGTATGCAGTTGGTAGTTAACAAAGGAGTCTCAGCATGCTCCCATCACTGTAATCATGTACTTGGATCCAATCTGGAATCCATTTGTACTGACACTGATGCACATTCCCAGAAGCAGGCACTGAAGATGCATATATATATTAAAAAAAACCCCCGAAAACAACCAAACAAAAAAAAAAAAAAAAACCCAACCAAACAACAACCAAACAAAAAAAACCCAACAAAACCCAAAAAACCAAATCAAAACCCACACACACTCCTAGAAAACTAGAAACTCCTAGAAACTAGAAAACAGTATGAAATTAAACTGTCAGGATCCAAGAATTGAAGATACTCTGAATGAAATCACCAAGCCAAAATAGACAACCAAAAAAACCCACCACCACTAAAAAATCCCTCAAAACTCCCCCACAAAAGAAAAAAAACCCACCACAACAAAAACCCAACCAACCAAAAAAACTCCAAACAAAACCCCAACAACAAGCTACAAAACCCCCAATATTCTCAGTTGTCTGAATTCTCTCATCACCCTTTTTTGCATCATTTATTAATCATATGAAAGTTGTAAGTTTGCCTTTACACTAATGCCATTAAAAGCCATTTCCTCCTAGCCTCCATTCCCCAGCGAGCACATTTTATCTAAATCCCACAGAACAGAACTACTATCCAGCAGACCACACAGCTTACCACTAATATCATCAAATTGTTGATTGCTGTTTTGTTATGTAATGGGCAAAAATCCCAGGAGAACAGAGACCACAGGTCTGGGGGAATCCACGGCAGCCCCAGTCAGGACCATTTTTAATAGCCACATATCATATTTTATGCCAGATTGTAATTTGATTTAAAGCAACTCTTTCAACCTTATGGAATTTTACATTAAGCTTCTTAGAGTGGATTGAATCATAATCTCTGTGAAGTCTATGGACATGAGATGGACAATCTCTCACACTTCTGCAAATCTCAAAATCCTCAAGGAAGTTACACAAAACCATCAGAGATGCCAAAGGCTGATGTTAGCTCTTGCAAGGCCCAGCTGAAAAACATGCAGGTATTTCATTTCAGCCCTCAAGAAGGTAGAGAATCAAAACAAATAGTCCAGCCAAACACAAACTCTGACACTCAAAACAACTGTGAATGGCTTATAAAATCTGAAAATCAACTTATACTTGTAAATTCACTAAATAATACGCAAACAAGAGGGGTGAAGCTTAAGAACAAGGCTCTTCAGAAATAAACTGCAGCAAAGCTGCTCAAGAGCTCTTGTGCCACTACAACCTAGCATGTCTGAGGACTGTAAGTTTTCCATTCCTTGAATTACTCTTTTCTCAGCACTGAAAAAGCACAACCATGTAACCACAGACATGGCAAACTGCCAAAACACACTGTCACATCAATAGAGTGAACAACGAACGTATATTTATTAAGCAAACACAGCTGAGAAGTTTGCACAGCCTAATCCCCACTATTGCATGTGGATTCCTCAAGCAGGGAGGGCACAGCAATTGATAGAGCAAGTGGAAGCTGCAGCAGAAAGGATGAAATGGAGGAGGACAGTTTCCACAACACCTGCCAAGAAGGAGGATGACTGGACAGGTCTGTACATATATGTTGCTGTGGCAGCCGCAGTAGTACTGCTCAGGACAAGCAAAGGGCAGAGGCACATTTGGCTTCTCGGGCAGCACCTTCACTCTGCTGTAACCATTCACATGGAACACATGACATTTTTCTATGGTCATCTCTCCAAAGAAAACCCTAAAGTCACCTTTCAACTAGGCAAGCTTTTGCTCAGTTCCCAGAAAAAATAGCAATAACTCACTCCAATTAGCTCAGCTGAGCCACCTGTGTATGCTTCCAGCACTAAGACATGACCTTCCCCTTTGAGACCATAAAGCAACTGATAAAGAAGTCTGAAAGGCAACCCTGAAGCTACGCCTCTGGATATAGAGATGGGAGTTCAAAACAGCAAAATCTTTCTCTTCCAGAATCCCAGAACGTCTGCCCTCTAAAAACCAATAAGTACATAAAGCAGGATCATATGACTGATAACCAAGTATGTCATGTTCTAAGCCTGCCTTTGTTGTACAGCACTTAATGTC
Source organism: Loriculus beryllinus (assembly GCA_039877255.1). NCBI lineage: Eukaryota > Metazoa > Chordata > Aves > Psittaciformes > Psittacidae > Loriculus > Loriculus beryllinus. The sequence continues at coordinate 16,322 of JBCJKH010043399.1, forward strand.
ATCCCTTTTTCTCATTACTACCCAGGTCTTCAATGAAATACATTTCCCGCTGCAACATATTGAGTTGGGTCAGATCCCCTCACTCCTGCCCCAGAAATATGTTATTCCTTTATACTTCCCTACCCACAACTTCTCCAACAAAACAAAAAAGTAAAACCCCCACCAGAACACCCTTCATAAAGCTTGCTTCTGTCCCCACACAGAAGACGTGCAGAGGATAAACTGTCTCAGTTCCAGTGCAAACAATGAATTCTAATGTCTATAAATTAATCAGCAAATAACAATGTCACAGCAATTTTGGCACCTGTACAGCATCACATCCTGGTCAGGGCAATAAAACACCGGGCACAAGAGCCGCTGTAGGCTCAAGCAGGATGAAGTGAGTGGAAAAGGATCCCGTCCCCAGGACCTGGAGCCTGCTTCTCACGATGAGTTGTGACAGTGGTTAGGCTGGTCGAAGCATTGCTCCTCTTTGGCTGCCAAATAATGCCAAATAAATACATATCTGGGGCTTGATAAGAATAGGAGGTAGGAATTGATAAGAATAGGAGGTAGGAAAAAAAAAAAAAAAACCAAACCAGAATAGAAATGAAGGTAGAGTTAATTAACCTTTAAAAGTAATGAAGACTACAGCACAACTGATTATATGAAATAACTTATTCAAACGCCTCAGAAAGCAATTTTGCTAAAGAAACACGTGGATTCTATTCTCAGACTACATCAGTGCAAGTCACTCGCAACAGTAAGTCATCTGTGGACAAACAACGACTTGAGTCTCAAACACCAAAGTAATTTTATTGACAAAAATAATCATGTTTTGTGCATCTGTTTGTGCACAAGTCTCATGCTGATCAATGTTTCTACTGGTAATGTGAAAATACCTCCAAACCAGTTACCTGCTACACTGCTGAGGACAGCAATAATCTGGCCTAGAACAGGTAAACTTCCTTACCTACAGGTTTGGGGGTTTTCTAGTATCAGTCAGCACCCAATTGAAACACAGAGAATTACAGAATCAGCTATGTTGAAAAAGACCTCTAAGGTCATCAAGTCCAACTGTTACCCTAGGTCTGCCAAGACCACCACTAAACCTTGTCACTGGGGCCCTCATCATCTTCATGGTTTTTGCACGCTTCTAGGGACAATGAGTCCACCACTTCCCTGGCAGCCTGTTCCAATACCTCATCACCCTCTCAGTGAAGAAATTTTTCCTAATATCCAATCTAAACCTCCCCTGGTGCAGCTTTTTTCTGTCACTTCTGTCACTTGTATAAAAAAGACAGCTTATGGTTTCCCATTACTTTAATTTCAGTCATCCAAGAAGCACACACACCAGCACAAAATGCTGCCTGCATACTAACAGGCTGCCCTCTAAGACATGAGCTTCTTAAGGGACTGCTTCAAAATTCATGGTAAAGAGGAAAAATAAGCACACATATTTCCCCTTGTAGGTAAGCTCAGTGCTGGCATCTGGCCATATGAGTCTTCAAAGCAACGAAAGAGTTATTTTAACAGTTCTAAGTTCTCCCATACACTTTCAGAAAGGCAGAGTTCTCCAGCAAATTCTAAGAACCTTTTCAGTGTCACAAGATGATGGTGTCCTGCAGATTTATTGAAACAGGAACATATTTAATTCACAAACACAGAAAAAAAAAATAACCAAAAAAACCCCACAAAGTATATACCAAGCATAAAGAAGTAGATTAGACACCTTTCATTCAGCCACCAGCATCCAGCATCCAGTTCCAGCATCCTCTGAAACCTCAGTGGTGCCACAGAAGGACGTGGCACTCCACACTGCACATCACAACGATGCTCCTTTTAGGCTGGCAGGTGAGGCGTTTCACTTCACGCAGGGTAACATCATCAGAACATACCAAACAACCCAGAGACTTTGAATCATATGCATGTGCTGCTTTATTGCAAGTGCACATAATACTGTGATAGATTTAAGATATTATTGGAATTAAACTTATGGAAAACCTAATTTCTTCACAGGAGGAGGTTGATGCCTTCAATATCCATTTTGTATGCCATTCTGAGGAATTTTTTTATATATCACGTACTATTCTAGTGTCTATACTTAATACTTGGTTTACAAGTGCTTGGTCAGATGAAAGGATACAAGAGTCCCAAAGAAGCATTAATAATGACATTAAAAAAGGCTGCTACGATAGTCTCTGTCAACGAAACACAATGCAGTTCTCTGCTTAGCTGTACCAGCTGCAACCCTAGTACTCTGCTAAAGCACTAACAAGGTAACTACCAGGTACCATGACCCCATCAGCCAAAGACACAGACCTATGAAGAAGGGAAGGCCATACTGCTCCTCATGTGCCATGCCCATTAACATCCCACTGCTGATACCCCTTAGGGCACATGTACATTTCCCGTTCACAGTGGTTAGAAGTCACATATGAACTCACAGCCAAGCCACTCACTGGTGCGGAGCTGCTGCTTCCTGCAAGTGCTTACTGAAGAGCAAATCAGACATCCAGCCAGCAACAGCAAGCACAGAACCTGTATGTTCAGCTACCCCCTTATACAGGTGCTATACGTCATACAAGCACTCTTACTGTGCCTAAATTGTGCAAGGGGTGTGATCCTGCTGTTATCAGCATCAGTGATCACCAGCCTGAGCAAGAGAAGATGAGGCAATCTGCCTTCTTCCCACCACCCAAGCACATGAATATACTCATGCCTACGAAACGTACGGTCCACAGTCTGTGCTTGCCTGGTGCTGTGTCACCCCTCCTGTGTGCTGGGGCACCCCAGTAGCCCAACCATGACCCCACATGCACTGCTGCAACACCACCAAAGCAGCCAAACCTGAATGCAAGGGACACCAAGTCACATGGTGTTGCACTCACTGCTGCTGCATCCTTTAACCACCTCCAGCAGGCAGAGAAGTGGTGGTGCTGCTAACTGGAAAAGATCAACAGAAATTTGGCAGTTGCTATTGTATCTGCCTAAGAAAAAGGTACTGCCTGAAAAATGACCTCAGACAGATTTTCACCATTAGCTGAGTACTTTGGTATGAAACCTGCTTATCTACACATACACACACAATTTACATGGGCTTCAAAACTTAAACCTGATGCTTCTCTTCCAAGACTGTTCAAAAAACACCCCCTTCAAATAAGCTAGGTCTTATAAATTATTGAATGGGGACATATCCATTACCTTCTGCATCTCAGATGGATTAACACTTGGTCTCCTTTACCTAGCCATATGCATCAAAGCTTAATGTAGAGCTTTGTGTAACCAAAACCTCGAAAATAAAAACACAGTGTTTCAACTGTAGCATACAGTTCCTTTCCTGAAAGGATATACAAATAACTGTCTTCTTCTTTAAAAATATATCAATTTCTTGTACAACAGCTGTGTCTACTTCCAGTAATTTTCTCTAGTTAAAAAAGTATTTGTCCAATAAAATAATCCATGCTAAATAAATATTAATAAAAAAATCAGTATATATCAATCCCCAGCACTGCCTTTAATTCTTTTTAACATGCTTCATAGAGGGCAAAACGATATTTCAAATACAATCCATGACTTCTGATGGCTTTATTTTAGATTAGTTTGGTTTCAACTTACTGATGATCTTGTTGGAAAATACCTTCTGATATATTCAATTTTGGCAAGCCAGCTCTTTGCTAAATGTATTCTGTAAGTTGTGTTGGCTTTCTTTATTTAAAAAGCATATAATCCAACATGATTAAGGATGAGAAAAATACAAAAAAAATTTATCCCTCATGATTATTCCATAGCACTACAGCCTCCACTTAAGATGCTTAAGCTAATTACCACTTTCCATCCAGCAATGACTTAAATTGAACAAAATCAGAAATTATAAAGTTACTGAAGAAAGTTATTCAAGATGTCTTCCTTTTTTGCACCATCCTCCTGCAATTCTTGAAAAGACACATCTTTACCACCCAATGCTACTTGATTAAAAATTTTACACATCCTTTGCAGGTGTGTTATACTATTTATAAATGCTGCTAGGGCAAAACCCCCAACAACAAACCACAGAAACTCTTTTCCATAGAAAGCTATGCCACAGCAAGCTGACCAAGAGATTAAAATGTCAAGATTATATTTTTTTTAAAACACAGATACATTTTTAATAATTTAAGGTAACACACAAGTGCAGTACGTCCCTGTCATAGCAGCAGTATCTCACATACTATACATAATATGTTCTCATGGACAAATATTCTTTCAAGTCAATACAAAAATTCCAAGTTTTCCTCCTCAATATTCAGGAATATATATACACACACATATTTTTCATACTAACAATGTCCACATATTGTATGTAACTCACCAACCATAAGTATAAAGTTACCTGATTTTTCCATAGCACTTCCAGAAATGTTACGAGCTCTTCCTACAGTAATTCCAAACTCAAACATCCTTACCTTTTTCTGAACTTAAATTTTTATATACTTCAAGGTCTGCCATTAAGTTTGTAACTCATGCATTATTGGCAAGTGGAATGGAAATTCTCACTGCAGGAAAGCCTCAATTTAGTCTTCATGTCTCCAGAGCTAAAACATTTGGAAAGCAATCCTTAGAAGCACAGGAGAACACTGCCAGCACTGCTCTTTACAAGAAATGATGAAATCTTCATGATCCATAAAACAAAAACAGGAAAGCACAAATCCAGAGGCAACTTTCTTCAAAACCGGAAAATCACAGTCTGAGAAGGATGCTGGAAGCATCTGTTCTATGCTGCTGCTGCTGCTGCTGCAGGAACGCAGAAGCAGCGACTACTTTTGGTATGAGACATGCATACATAGCACAGCGATTAAGACGCTCCAGGCACTAAGTGTGAGCAACGCCTGGGAAGAGCAGCTCTGTACAGGTAAGTGTGAGGAAATCCTGCTTGTACCTAGGGAAGCTGGTCAGGAAAGGATTACCATACTTCAGGTAAAAAATTGGAGAGTGACACTGGCTGAATGCAGAAGAGAAGTGACCCTCGCTCCAAGAAAAGTCTCAGCATCTGCAGCCATGGGACTCTGCGAGGCAGAAGGACAGAATCTCTGTGGACTGCACTTCTTTCCCCTAGGTTTGTGCCCCCCTCCTCCTGTCTCTGTCACTAACTTGATAGGGAACAGTCATTCTGCAGAATCAAGCCAATTAGAGCACAAAGCATGCAAATGTTTAGTCTCTGCATCACTGAGCATTTGATTTTGTAAGAACAAGTAGTCTCCTGTGAGATGCTGAGCGTTAACTCTTCCAAAAGCTATAAAAAAATTATCATGCTACTGGCTAAATACTGGGCTTGTTTAAACTAACTCAAATCAATAGGTTTACAGTCAGGGTGGAACAATGGGCAGAAACATTCAGGCTTGCATAAATTGCACTTACTTATGACAGAGCCCAAGGGGGCAGAGGGCTGGAAAGCATAGCAAGAATAAAGCAGGCTCCATACATAACGCTTTGCATCTTTGATTTATTGCATTTCCTAATTGTTTTACTATTCCGCTGGCTTTTACACAGTGACATTTACATCAGCACACCAAAGGAATCCCCAGTTGTATTCTCAGAGATTGTGACAGCAATAAAAGAGGACAGAATTTGCCTAGCACATGCTAAGAG